>JAKSZT010054156.1:567060-586036 GCA_026826555.1 Tolypeutes matacus | reverse complement strand
AAGGTGTCATGGCACACCAGACATCCGATAACACAGTGATAAAGGGAAGGAACAAGGGGAAAAAAGAAGAGAGAATGGAAATAAAAATGAATATATATATTTTAAAGGCAAAAAAAAGAACAAACTAAGGTTATGATGCAGGCTTTAAAACAGCAACAGGAAGAACAGACCAAGTTAATGTTACAAACTGTACAATGACTAATGCCTTACAGAGACCTAGTGCTGGAAGAAGCAAAAGAATTTCCTTTCAGGGACCTGGCAATCAAGCCCGATCCCCAGACCAAAAGTGAAATGCCCTGCACCTTCCACTAACTTGCTATGGCTGCAGAAAAGAAAGTCATATGAAGAGGGATTACCCAGAAAGGCAAAAAGAGCAAAAGATCTTCTCTCTGATGGAATTGGAAGATTGAGGAAGTCAAGGGTTCAAGATAGACCCCCACCCAGAACCTTTGATAAATCTAAAGGTGTGGGATAAAAAAGATAACATTACCTTCCTAATTGGCACGGGTGCTGCCAGATCCTCCCTTATTACTTTTCTTCAAGGGGCCACACTAAGTGAGAAGAAACTCATAGTCTCAGGGGTAAAAGGAGAAAAATTTGTTGTTCCATTTATAAAGCCATTACAACTTGAATATAATCAAGAAAACTACTTGGGACAATTTCTTTTCATCCCTAAAGCAAGGATTAACTTATTGGATAGAGACATGATCACAAAATTAGGCCTAAATATAATGGCTGCAGCAACAAAGATTGTTCCAACCCTACCCCTCCAACTATGTGTTATGAAAGAAGAAGAAGAAAGTAAGTCTGGGCTGGACCCTGAAATAGGGGGAAATTAGACATACCCCCCTAAGGGTCAAGCTGAGGGAACAAGGACAGATGGAGTAAAGCAATATCCAATTTCTGGAGGGTAGAAAAGGCCTCCAGCCAGTTATATTAGCACTCCTGAAAGATGGTCTCTTGGAACCATGCCAATCTCCATACAACACCCCCACCCTTTCCATATGAAAAAGTGACAAGACATACCGATTGGTCTAGGACCTAAGAGAGATCAATAAAATTGTCCTACCCTCATGTCCTGAAGTCCCTGATCCTTACACTTTAATGAGTAAGATAACTCACACTAGTTCCTGGTTCAGTGTGATTGATTTGAAAGATGCTTTCTGGGCCTGACCCCTCCACAAAGAGAGCAGAGATCTGTTTGCCTTTGAATGGGAGGACCCCAAAACAGGGAGAAAACAACTGTTAAGATGGTGTGTCTTCCCTCAACGGGGAATCCTTTCAGCCCTCTTCTAGGATCACCTTATTACAATATATAGATGATCTATTGATAGCAGGAGACAAGTGCCCAACAGTACCCACAGCCTCCATAGAGCTTTGAAACTTCCTGGGGAAGCAAGGGCTATTGGTATCAAAGAGCAAATTACAATTTGTGGAAAGAGAGGTAAAATATTTAGGGCATCTAGCTAGCAAAAAGAAAAAGACAATCCCAACTGGGATTACCCAAAACAAAGAAGGAATTAAGAAAGTTCTTAGGACTCACAGGGTATTGCTGATTATGGATTAACTCTTATGCCAGTTTCACTAAGCCATTGTATGCTCACCTCCTAGAAGAAGTTCTTGACAAGGTTGATTGGGATCAAAAAGGAGAGGAAAAATTCCACCTACTGAAAAGAGTACTTCAATCAGCCCTGGTATTAGCTCTCCCGTCCCTAACTAATCTCTTCCACTTGTTTGTTAATATAGCTCAAGGAGTGGCTTTAGGGGTATTATCCCAGACTTGGGGAGGGCTAAAAAGACCTGTAGCCTTCCTATCCAAGGTTTTGGACCCTGTAGCCAGAGCCTGGCCAATCTGTATTCAGGCTGTAGTGGGCACTGCAATACTAGTTGAAGAAAGCAGGAAGCTGAACTTTGGAGGAGGACTCATTGTGAGCATTCTTCATCAGGTCCATACCATCCTAAGCCAGGGGTCCATCAGGTGGTTGACTGACTCTTGAATTTTGAAATATGAAGCAATCCTGTTAGAAAAAGATCATTTGGTAATCACCACAGACCGGAGTTTAAATCCTGCTATGTTCTTGTGGGAAACAGGAGAGGAAAATCTTAAGGAAGAGGAACATGACTGCATGGAAATAATTGACTATCAAACTAAAGTGAGAGAAGATTTACAAGAAACTCCTCTGCCCTTGGGAACCAACTTGTTTATTGATGGGTCCTCCCAAATGGTAGAAGGAAAGAGGAAAAATAGATATGCAATAAGATGGGAATAAGTCAGCTATAATAGAAAAAGGTTAACTGCCAAGTCCTTGGTTGTCCCAAACTTGTGAGCTATATGCCATAAATCAGCCTCTAAAATCATTAAAGGAACAAGAGGGAAACATTTATACTGACTCTCAGTATGTCTGGGGAGTAGCACACATGTTTGGAAAGATTTGGGAAGAAAGGGGAATGATACTAGTTAGACAGGATGCTAGCAGTAAAAGGAGGCGTCTGTGTGGTGTAATGATAGGAGAAAGTTGCTGTACTTATATCCCAAATAATACTGCCCCAGATGGGTCAGTTAGCCAGGTCCTACAAGATCTCACAGCCTTATCAGAAGAATTCACCAAAAATTTTGGAGTAGACACCACATCGTGGACCAGTTACTTTGATTCCCTCTTTTCTAGGCCTTGGTCTCAAATTATAACTATGTTAGTATGAATTTTTGGTATACTCATTATATTACCCTGCTTAGTCCCTTGCTTTATTTTCCTAATTCAGCAAACCATACAAAATGTGTATGTAATCCCCATGGGAAAAAAAAATGGGCAACTCAGACCCATGATGTTACTTAAACAAGCACCTACCAAATTCCAAGTGATCCCAACGAAAAATTATATAAACCTAGAAAAATGGCTGAATCTGCATATAATGAAGGGTGTGAGAAGAGCCCAATAAACTCTAAAGAAAAGAGGAGGAATTGAGAGAAATGAAACAGAAGATTGTCTCCTCAAACTGAATCTCCTGTTTCCACTTATCCAAACCTCCCACATTCTTATTCGAGTTTGTCATAACACGTTAAGTTTCACATTCCTACATGTATCTTGTTTCCCCAAAATCCACATCAGTAAAAGAGAATGAACCTGGATACTGGGGATGTGCCCTCACACTTTCCCTGAAAAGGCAATAAAGCCTTGCATCACTTCATGATTGGATTAGTTTTCATGCTTAAGATTGTAAGTCCATGGTTACCAGCCAATGGGGAAATGGGTGAGGTAAGGGAGGGAGGAAAATAAGGTATTACATCAGGGTACCTATATAATCTTTGCTACTGCACTAACCACGTGCACTTACCCTGCTTACATTAGCCAGGATGTTTGCCCTTTATCATGAGAAAGAAATAAATTAGTGCTGCCTCTGGTTTAATTTTCTGTCTTCAAAACTTTCATTTTGAGTAAGTGGTTGCCATCTCACTCACCATCTAGGGGAGTTGAATGGAATTAGTGCCATTTTTTCACTCTTTAGAGCGAGAAGAATGTTGGGAAGAGGGACAACTCAGCAAATGTTTGGCTGCTTCATGTGGCACCCCACTGGGAAACACTACCCCTCTGTGTGTTATAGCCACCTGGGTCACTACTTTCTCTACAAACCAAGCATCCACTATTTTGGACCTATTTTCCTCTTACTTTATTAAAAAATACTCCATTCTTTTTAAAGCAGCATGGTAATCCAATTTATGGATGTGTTATTCTTTCCAAAATTAAAGGATTCTACTACAGCATAAGTTCCTAGAAGTAGAGTTATCATTAATGAGAATATATTCCTTTAGAGGAAATTACCCTTTTTCAAATTAGTCTACTTATAGGAAACAATAATGATTCAAATCAGAATATGACTATTTATTGACTATGTACAATATCCAATGTTAACCAAATTTAAATGGACACTTCAGATATGTGTCTCCTTTAAAATCTGAGTGGGTCCTCTATGTTTATATGGGAAATATTCATGAAAAAAATGTAAAAGAAAAAGAAAACCATATGGAAAGTTGTCCAACGCATAGAAAGATATGTTCAATCAAAATATGAATGTACAAAATAAAGAGACAGAAATGAAAAGCTATATAGGGCAGGGGAAGCATAGAGAGATTGGGGGGTGATTATTAAGGGACAAAGGATTTTTGTTTGTCTCTTTTTTGTTGCTTATAGCTATTATTATTGGAATAAGGAAAATGCTCTAATAATGATTGATGAATGTATAACTATGTTATTATACCAAACACCACTGATTGTATACTTTTTGTTTGTTTTTTTTCTCTTTGCATGCAAAGAATCAACATGATGAAGGTTGTTTATTCTCTTATGCCAGTCAAATATGTGCCACCATCCTGCTTTGACAGGATTTGGTATAGAATCCCCTTTTTGTTCCATGGAGAGGACACATGCATTAATATAAAAAAGACAAATTAATTGATTTATGGGTATCCTATGGATAAAACTTAAAGCAAGATGTTTTGGATAAAGGGCAAACTATCAAATGATTCTGGTAGTTTGATTCATAGAAACTTGAGCCACCAGATTCTGAATTTGCAGAGTTCTGATGAATGAAGTCATTTTGTTCCTTCTCTGTGCCCTGTAATTGAGTAATTCTGTAATTCAGTTCAGATACAGTGGGTGCTGAGTCAGGGCTGGGCCTCCCCTCAAAAAAGTTTGCTGCCCTACCCCCTACCCACAGCTGTGAGGAAGTAAGGAGCCCTGTGGCCACTGGGAGCTCCCTGGACTTGAATTTGGCATGAGAAGATCTGGCATTGAACTGTGGCTCCAACGCAATACTACCCCAATGATCTTTCATTCACCAAACATTGTTGATTGCCAGGTCCTGGGTTGGTGCTGAAAAGACAAAGATAAATAAGACAAAATCTCCCCACTCCATGTTTTGATTTTGTTTTTTAATGCTGAGGTGTTGTTTGTAATTATGAAATATGTCAGGTAATCAGAGAAATTCAGAGCCACCCAGCTTAATAAATAAAACTATAAAAACAATTGAAGCCCACCTGCATATTTCATTCCCCTCTCTCCTTCTCAGAGATAAACTCTGTTTTGACTTTGCTATTTATCATTCCCCTTCATGCCTTTTATTTGTACTGCTTAGAATGAATGCTTAAACAATACATATTAAGCACCTTTAAATGCCTACAACTCATAGTATAAAAAATCTTCTAACAAAAATAAAAACATCTTTAACAACTTTATTTTTACCCAAAATGTTTTAAGATTTATCTATAGGATACATGTGGCTCAATTAATGTGTTTTATGTTAATGTAAACTTTTTATTATACAAGAGGGCATAAGCCAGAACTGTACATTTAATGGATTTTCACAAAATGAATAAACATACCTGTGTAATCAGCTCCCACATAAAGATACAAAACACTCACATTAAAAAAGGTACCCCAGTATGCTCCAAGCCCCCCTTTTAATCACTGCCCCCTGGGAAATCCTCTATCCAGATCTCTGTTTTGGAACTGTCTTCGAATGCAAACATGCTCTATATCCACCCCCACCCAGGCCTTCATCCCAGAGTTGTCGCCCCTATACTCCAGTCTCTGTGCTGGGTCCAGATATCAGGGTGGAGATGGGGAGGGATGATGGGGGTGGGGGCAGATTTTCTGTGCTATTATTTTTTCCCATGTGGAAAGAGTTGCTCTCACAACCCCTCTGCTGGGGAAGAGAGGGTCCTCTCTGCCTGGATCAGTGGGGCTGGTCTTTTACTGCAGCCCTCCCCTGTCCCACCCAGAAATGCAGAATGAAAGGAGCCTGGAAAGGCCATATTGTCCATCCCCCTGGCTCCAGAAAGGATGATAAATATGTGAAGGTCTCCTGATCCTATAACCTTTACTAATTCCATCAACAAACCTTCACTGAACACCAACTCTCTGTGAGGTGCCAGTGGCTTTACCTAATTCAAGCATGTTAAATTCTCACAAACACTGTCAGAGACAGGAGCTATTTGTCCAAAGATCCAGGTCAATCCAGTGTTTGCATCTCCTCCTGGCCCACCCATCCTGCCTTATAGCCACCACTGCACCTCTCATCGGATGCCCGTTGCTCCTTGTGCCTCACCATCTTCCAATGATTTGTCTTCTCGGACTACCATCCCTACCAGTCTGGGCCCCAGACAACAGCAACTGGGGCCACTGAAGCCTGGTGGACCTGATCTAGCCCTCACAACAGGGCCTTGGGGAAGTTTCTTAACTTCTTCAAATTCAGTTTCTCATTTTTAAAGCAGGGTTAGTGGCAATACTTTCTTCCTGGGTTTTATGTGTAGGTAAAGTGAGAAGATGCATTTAAAGAACTTAGCACAGTTAATTTAACTTGAAAAAGGTTAAGTCCATCCCTGCTAGAATGGCTAAAATAAAAAGGCAGGGGTGTGTGTCAGGGATGGGGGTGCATGGGAGGAAGTTCACCTGAACATATATAAAAGGTATATAAAATTGTTCAAATACTCATGGGACATGGTCACAGTGGGTAGAGAACCTCTCAATAAATGAAAGTATACTGAATTCCCATCCTGGAGAGCTCTGCCATATTCTCCAAGGTAGTAGCCACAGTCCCCCAAGTACAAGGGCAGTGTCTGGCAAAGGAGGATGGTTCACTGATGGGCTCTTGTTATTGATGACTAGTCTTATGAGTCTTTGCTCTTGAAATTGAAACTTAGCCTTTATAGGGTGCCTAAGTGTTGCCTCCTGAGAGCCTCCTTGTTGCTTAAATGTGGCCTCTCTCTAAGCCAAACTCAGCATATGAATGCATTACCTTCCTCCCAGTGTGGGACATGACTCCTGGGGATAAGCCTCCTTGGCAATGAGGGATTACTAACAAGTGCCAATGGGCAGTACAACTGGAAAAAGATCTCAAATAAAAGGGGGAAAATTTAAAGACAAATGAGTAAATATGGCTAAGAGACTTCAAAGTGAGTTGAGAGGTCATCCCAGAGGTAACACTTATGCACATCTCAATAGGACCTCATAGACTTCCAATACGGATATGCCCCAAAAAGAGGGGCTCCAGAGGGCTCTGGAGACACCCAGGTCCTATATCAGGGTGGATAGCTCCGGAGTTTTGTGCCTTATCAATGGGTCCTAATTTGGAATCCTTCTTCTGAGAGTGACAGAGTTGGACCCAAATATGTCTCCCCTGCACATGGTCCATCTGTCCCTTCCATTCAAGCCCATATGTGGTGCTGGAGTTTGTAGGTGTACTTCCAGAGACTGGAGTCTTTGGGCTGTCCATGTGCCAGCTGGGTCCAGAATCTCAGTGGACCTGCAACTCTTACTCTACAGCTCAATGGAATCACGCTGGACACCTGCTGGGAGATGATGATAGACAATAGCCATCCCAAGAAATGAAGAGAGTCTGCAGCTGCAGGCAGGATAATCCCATCCATCTTATCCATTAGATATAAGCCCCCTCTCACTTGGAGGTGGAGTGGACATCACCATTTCAGACTCCTCAGGATTGGGGTAAGAGCTATGGATTAGAGTGTACTTACTGGTATTCTGTTATAGACATATTGTGATTCACACAATGGAAGTAATTACAACATTAATGTGAAGTCAGTGGCCACCGGATGCTTTAGGGACAGGGAGAGGGAAAAGCAGTTCTAATACAGGAGCTTTTTCAGGACTTGGGTGTTATCCTGAGTGACATTGCAATGACAGATAGATGACATTTTATATCATCATATAACATGCAGAACTGTGTGTAAGGGAGTGTGGTCTACAATGTGAACTATGACCATGCTTAGTGGCAAAGCCCCCAAGATGTGTATATCTATTGCAGGTGATGCGCCACACTAATGAAGGATGTTTATGTGGGAGGTTGTGGGAGGAGTGGGAGGTGGGGCATATGGGAATCCCTACAATTTTTGTGTAACATATATGTAACCTAAGTATCTTTTTAAAAAATTATTATTAAAAAAAAAGGGAGACAACACCAAGTATTGACCAAGGATGTGGACCAGAGTAGCTCTGATACTCAGCGGGGTGGGGAGGAGGATGTAAAATGGTACAACCACTTTGGAAAACCACTTGGCAGTTTCTGTTAAAACTGAATACATGCAAACATGAGGGTGCAGCAACTCTAATGCTAGGTAAATAGCCAAGAGGAAAGTACACATCACACATGTGCATACCAAAAATCACATACAATAATGTTCACAGCAGCACTACCATAATAGCTCAAAACTAGAAACAATCCAAATGCCCATTGACATTAGCATGGATCGATGCATTTTAGTATATTCATACCAGAGTTTTCAAATGCTGTACAGCAATGAAAAACAGTGAACTACTGCTGCTTGCAACAACAGGGACAAATCTCACAGACAATAATATTGAGAAACAAGAAACAAGCACAAAAGTAGTGATTGTATACTTTGGATGGATTGTATTCTTTATTAATATGTATCAATAAAATTGATTAAAAATATGAATGTGCATAATTATATATTTATAGTATCTGCATGAGAAAAATACACACACAGGCACAAATACACAAAGCCACTTTGAGCTCCCACAGCCAAATTCAGCCTATATCTAGTATAAATATGCTGAGGCTACCACTACCGCAACTCTTTCAGAATATAAGAGGATTAGATAATTGATAGGAAAATTCTTCCAACTAGTACTTTCAAGTAGTGAGCCTGATGATGCTTCTTTGGTTTGGGCCTGCATGGTTTATCATGTCTTTTCTCTGTACCTTGCTCATGATTGGTGCTGATCATCTGCAGACCAACCTATTACTGGTTTTCAATAGAGACTTCTTTCTGTTGAATCTACAACAGAAAGCTACCTTCCCCTCACCTCTCCCTTGGATTTCAGTTGACACATTGAGCTCAAAGAATTCTGCATCTGCCCCACCCTTCTAACAACCCACATAGAGGATTTCTATCCTTTTTATCTTTTATCTCAGTCCTCCACCCAGCTGTCAGGTTGCTATGTTTCTCCCATAAACTTTTCATCTAATCAGTGTTTTTAAACTATTTTGACATTTTTTTTTGGCTTCATTATTTGTCCTTTATTTTTCTACTATTGTGTTTTTCCCCTTAGCTCAAGAAAAACAAAGCACCTCAAGCAAAACAACAAATAAATTTTGTCTCCAATGGTAGCTACCATATTCAGAGCCTTTCTTTCTGGACATCAATTCAACTACCACAGGATTCATGGAAGTGGCTGCATCCTGATGGTCTTTCAACTGTCTTTGCTCTGTCCCTAAAATGAAAGTTTGGGATTGCTACAGCCAATTCTGCATCATGGGGTTTGCAGTTGCCATCACTGCACCCAACACAGAGTAAGATACCAACATTGCTAAATGTTAGGATTAGTCAGATTTTATTAGAGTATAGATAAATACCTGATCATGGAAGTCTATATTTTTATCTACTGATGCTTTTGTCAAAGGAATGTTTGATACAGATAAAGAAGTATGTATTCAATGCAACGAGCATGAAATGAGAAAGAAAAAAATCCACATACAGAAAGAATGCACCAAGGCCATGTTTACATCTAAGAAAATTTCAATAATAGTGAAAATAAGCATTATTATCTAAGCACTAATATCTATTATCAAATTACTCATAAAAACAAACTTGTGAAATGAGAGCTAATTTGGCTTCCATTAAAGAGATGACAAATTGAAGTCTAGATAATTGTTGAGGGTCAAAAATGAAGAAAGTGATGTAATTGCTCTTTAACCTAGTCTGCTTCTGGAGCCTGAGAACTTAGCTTCTTGATGTTACACACTTGCACACACATTCTGAGGACCTTTGAATATAGCAATTTGACAGTAAAAGACAAAACTAGGACAGTGACTGTACACATTAAGATTAAGGCAATTATCCTGCTGGGTCCTTGGCCACATCTCAAATATAACTTTATCCATCCCCTAAGCATTAGCTTGCTTGGAGACGTAGGTTTCCTTCTGTGACGCACACTAGCAGTAGGAATACACCCAAAATAGCTTTCCTTCCCCAGATCCACTAATACTTTTTTTTTTTTTTAACTCTGTAATCTAATCTATCACTAATACAGTTTAACTTTGGATAATTGGCTCCAAAATTGTTGAATTTTTAGGTGCATATCATCAGGTCTTGCCTTCTCAAGAAATTTTCTACTTAAGATTTATGTCCCCACCCAATTTTCTCTTAGCTTTAGAACTGCCTGAAAAACAAGAAGAACATAAAAAGGCACTTGCTGGTGGTTTATGAATGCCATATACTCTGTGTCTCCTGGTCCAAAACAGAGATGATGGAGCAGCATTTTCCGGACTGTAAACAGCAGGCCTGGAAGTCCACAATTGAGATACCAGGGCCCCAAAAGATGCCAGCCCAAAGCTCAGAAGGCTCTGGGTCATGGCTACTCCCTTTCTTACCCCAAGCTGGCTGTGTCAGTTCTCTTAGTACAGCTTTTGTTCTTTTAACATTGTGTATTTACATAATGAAATTTCATTTATCAATGTACACATACAATTTGGGGATTTGAACTTATTTATAACCTCATATTGTTACACATTTCCTACTTCTGTGTTTTGGCAATAATCATCCTCAACGTGTAATTTTGGTTTCTGTATGTGGAATACACTGCCAGGTGTTAAAATTTTTCCAAGAATATGTGCATTATAAATTAATCCACATATTTCTTTTGTCATTTAAATTACTGTACAAATGCCATTTCTTCCAAAGTTACACATGATATAAGAAGGAGGGGGAAATGGATTAAAAATCAGCTTTGTTTCACTTTAATGCCTTTGCCCTGAATTTTTACAGAGCCTTCTGCCAAATTCTCCATTGCCAAATACCTTCCATTCCCTAATTTTCTACTGATATATGTGTGTGTTTAGGGGAAAATGTTATAAAAATTTGACAGGGCCTTTTATGGTTTTCTTTTTGAATTGGACCTCAGATGCACAGCCCTGTATTGCAGATTAATAATAATCTTGAATTCATGACTATGGTGCATTCAACTTTGAGGTCTTCAGAGTCAATTAAGATATTTGACCATTAGAGGGCACTAACACACAAAATTTATTTGATGGCACTTGATCAGGCTGCCAGGGAGGGGAGATACTTCATAACACTGACCTTCCAGATGCTGCAAGGGATAAGTAGAAGGGGAAGAGGGCAATGAGAGGGGAGATTTAGCACTTAAAGTGATGTCTCAGAATCAGCATGGTGGTTCTTGGTCAGAGATTTCCTAGGTACAGAACTTATAACAACAGGATTTTACATTTTTTATGTCTAGCAGGTACTGGAAGCAGTTTTACAGGATATGCAAAACTGACCAGCTGTAAATGGATAAGAAACACTTATCTGGGCTATTTTTAAACCAATTGGACTTTTAAGGATTTGAGTTTCACATGAGGGTGGGCTTTTGGGGAGACTTAAGTGACCAAGGGTGCTGTGAAGAAGTGGACAACATACAGTAACAACACAGGGGCCATATTTGGCTCAATTATATATCAATTACACACTTCCATTATGACCTTCCCTCTTTATTTCTCTGTTCACAATCTCTTCCTTTGGAATAACATATGAGGCACCTGTGAGACCTTCATCCAAAACACAAACTAGGTTCTTGACATTTTTAAATTGACAACTCCAAATACAGAGGCATAGGATATCCAATTTCTGAGTTTAATTTCTCTCATTTCTGCTCCATTCATGTCCTGATTTTTCTTTTCCATGCTTCATCCCACTCTTTTCTCTCTTTGAAACTTTTCCAGTCATAATCTCAAAACTCTGACCTTGCATTACTTTCCTTTCTGACCACAAGGAATGAAGTTGGAGAACTGGAATTTAAATTGCAGTTCCCCGTGTTTCTCTAAGCATGATTAGAGATCACTAAGGAGTTCATTACAATGTACATTCAGGCATACCCCCTCCATCAATTCTATTTCAATATGTCTGGTGTTGGCCAAGGTAATTTGCATTTCTAACAGCCTTCTTTGAGAAGCAGTAATAGAAAATATATGTAGAACAAATGATCCCAGTAGAGTTCATGTTCTGTTCATAGCTGAATGAAGAGATTTGCTTTTGAACTGACTAGGGGCCCCACAGTGATGGTAATGCTTACTCAGAATGCAAAGAATTTACCTCATGGATTACATTGCATTCCCCGGCTACACTGGGACACAGTCAGGGAAATATCCATCAACTCCTCATGTCAGAGACCTTGATAAATCTTTCTCTCAATTCTGTCATTTTCTTCTTTGCTGTTTATTTCTCAAGAGCTGTATAAAAGCAACTAGCAATGACTTTTCTGGTTGTCATTATGTCCTTCTCTCATCCTAACCATTTTTGGGTGGTGTCTTCAATGGCATTGCATGATACTTTGTCAGAGATGAAAGGAAAATCCCTGGAATCCACTCACAGAGAGACAGTCCTCTATGAAGCCTCTTGCTCAATCTCCTTGGAACATTGGTGCTCACAATGGACACTTCCCCACACAATGGACACTTCCCCAGCTTTTGGTTAGGTCCATCATTTCCTTCCTACCCACCTACATTTCTGGCTGTAAATATGGCCCCAATGTATAAGGAGGCATAATTGAACCTCTCCAGACTCCTCATTCCTCCAAATCACATGAAGATCCTGTGTTGGTGGGAGTGTAGTAGTGTATGTCTCTCCACACTGACCTAGACCCAGGCAGGGAATGTTTCACTCTCTCACAATGAGCACCTTGCATTGTCTTCTAATGCTCCATATTTTGCACACCAACCCTCAAGTGGCCATCAAGATACCAAAAGCTACACTGGATCCATACTTTCTGAAGCCTTTTATGCCTTTGCAAGGTAGAAGTAGAAGCACACTCGTCCTCCCATAAGGGGTCCAGATCTTTTCCACTTAATATTCCATAGACACACAGGTGAATTTCTCTACTTTACTGAACCACTGCATACCTTCCATTGTGGGGGTTGGAAGTTATATCTTTCCAATTTTCTCCTTTACTGGCTTCCCAGTTTCTAAGAATTGGCCATAAGCACCCTTCCTTGGGAGAAACTGAACACACCAAATATAAGATATTTGCAATAGTTAGTAGCAATACTTTTATGACATTCTTTCATAGTTTATAACAACTGTTCACAAAAATAAAAGGTATTGGTGGTGAGGTGATGTATGGGAGCTCTATATAAGGATATGCATGTTTGTTTTGTAAGGTCACAGCTTTTACTATACACTTACTCTTCATGTATGTTCATGTATGTATGATATACTTCAATGAAAATTTTAAAATATAATAAAAAGAAGAAAGACTTCAATTCAGAGTCCTAATCACAAGCCTAGAACATCAAGAAAAAAGAAGAGCAAACCTAACTCAAAGTGAGCAGAAGGAACTAAATAACTATGATGAGGAGAGAGATAAATGAAATAGAGAACAACAACAATAAAAATTAGACTAGAGATAATCAAAGCTAAAGTTGGTTCTTTGAAAATATCAATACAATTGACAACCTCTTAGTAGACTGACAAAGAAAAGAATAGTGAGGATTGAAATAATAAAAGTCAGAAATGAAAAGGAGGACATTTCTAAGACCTAGATGAAATAAAAAGATCTATAAAAAACACTATGAATAACTGTACACAAGTAAATTAGATAATCTAGGCAAAATGGGCAAATTCATATAAATATGCAAATTACCTACACTGAACCAAGCATGAATAGAAGATCTCTACAAACCAATTACTAGCAAAGTGATTGAAGACATTGACTTTTAATAAGTTTTACAAGCTAAATTAATTTGGACAGAGGGAAGCGTCATTCACTAAGGTTAAAATTCACTGTTTCTGGTTTTCCCTGGGTTGATTCCAGGAGCCTGGAGTTAGCCTGGCCCATTTTACTGAAATTTCTGCATGAGAAGGAAAATGGTCAAGGCCTCAAACTGGTTGCCCAAAATTTCTGCAAATTCTGGCAACCAAGTTCATTCATCAATCATTTACTATTGTCAGGCCACTTTTTTCTGCATTCCCCATATTTTCCCATTATTTATTATTTATATCAATGTTACAAGTTACTCAATAACTCAAGATAATAACTACAATAACAATAAATCTGCTTTGGTCAGTGGTTACAGTCCCCCATTTTTGTTCATTCCTCAATTTTGAGGTTTGGGGACAATATTTATTCTGACTGTGGGAAGGCTGTGCAAAGTGAGTTACCCTGTGGTATCAGAAATGCCATAGCCATCATTTCCTTCTACTTCATTATTTAGCTTTTTAAGAGTATCCATGGAGAACACTGAAACTGAATGGATTGGAAATTCATTAAAAATTGAGAAGCAAAGACCTTACATGGAAGCAAGTCAAAGGTATATCCTTGGACAGTAGATACAAAATGGATTATCCTGAAATGGGTTTATGGTTAATAATTTATAATAAATCTCTCAAGCACTGGAATGGCGTTTTAGTCTGGCACAGATGTAGATAAAGCACACCTCAGGGAAACACTCAGGAATTTGAAATTTGAAGTCAGGAATAAAATCAATCTTACAATTAAGAAATTGTGGAATTTTGCAATGTTTATAAAGAACACTATACCAAAAGGAACAGTTTTATTTGTGTGGTTCTAAGCCATGGAGCAAATGGAACTACTGACCTGAAAAAATTAACAGATTTCTTCAGAGGGGATATTAGTAGAACTCTAATTGGAAAATCCAAATATTTCATTATTCAGCCATGCAGGATACAGAGTTGGACTATGGCATTGAGACAGCCAGTGGTTTTGATGCTGTCATGGCATATGAGAAACTATCAGTTGAGGTGGATTTCTCCTATGCATATTTTACAGCACTTTTTACTATTCATGGTGAAATTAAAAGGATGGATCTTGATTCATCCAGTCACTTTGTGCTAGGCTGAAAATATATGCTCACAAGCTTGAGTTTATGCACATCCTTACACAGGATAACCAAAAGTTAGCCAGAGAATTTGAGTCTTACTCCTTTGACTCTACTTTTTATGCAAAGAAGCAGATTCCATTTACTGTGTCCATGCTCACAAAGCAATGGTATTTTTTGTCACTAGAGAAATTTCCCATATAATTCTATCTATACATTTATCTATTAACCCACCCATGTATCTCTCTCTTTTTATTGACCTACTTTCTAAACACTTTGGGATTAAGTTGTATATATCACACCCCTTGAATACAAAATACTTCCAAGTATCTTTCCTAAGAACAAGAATATTGGAGAGAGGCAAGATAGTGTCAGTTTAGGAGGGCACTCACTGACTAGCTCTCTGAGGATAGTTGATTGAGGATGGGGTCCTGCCTGGGGGTCTGTGCTGTGGGCACATGGAGCGAGAGGCTTGGGACATCTATCTGGAGACAGCTCAGCAGTGTGGATTGCTCGTAGAGATTTGTGAGTTTTAACCCTGCCCATGGAGGTTAACACAGATGGCTGAGCCCCACCCTCAGGGGAAAAGGCTGGTTTGAGCCTCAGCTCCTGGTGGCAACCTGGTAAGAGGGAGCGTTCTCCGAGAGTGGGAGGATTCTGGTGGAGGGTCATGAGGGCTTTCCTTTCTGTGGCTTTTGCTGCTTGGAACCTCTTGCAGCTTTGGGGAACAAAATAGCTGGTTTGAAGCAGGACCAGGCTGAGGGGAGAGGCAAATCTGCTGAGGAAGCTTGATTTACCTAGCTGCCCAGGGATACACCCCAACCACTGCTGGCAACCCAGTGAGAGGGAGCATTCTCCAAGAGGGGGAGGGTTCTGAACAGAAGGTGGAGAGCAGTTTCCTTTCTGTTGATTTGGCTGCCTGGACCCCCTCATAGATTTGGGGAGCAGATAAGTCAGCTTGAAGTAGCACCAGGCTGAGGGGAGAGGCAAATCTACTGAGGAAGCCTGATTTACCTAACAGCATGGTGATACTCAGGCTTGGCTCCGGAGGGGGCAGAGTCAGCAATTTTTATTGTTCTGCACTGACAAGCATCAGAGATTCAGCTCCCCTGGGGAGGCCAGGAAGTGGGAAGTACTTGATAAGTGTCCATGAGCCTAGTTAGGGTACCCTCAGTGAAGTGAGTGGTCTAGAAAAGGATATATTTTGGGTCCCATATTTCACACACACACAAAAAAAGACAGTCTCTTTAAAAAATAAAAAATGAATTTTTCTTTTTAATTTAGTTTTATAGCTAAAATCTGCCTCAAAACCTGCAGATAGAACCTTGCAAGGGCAATTGATTGATAAATACAAACAGGCTGAGAGGATCCACAAGGGCCCAAGAAGGAACACGGTTCTTCCTTAGATTTGTTTGACTGCTTGCTTGTATGGTTGTTGGTTTTTTCTCTGTTTATTTGTTGTCTCTTGCTTTTCATTCCTCTTTCCTCCCCCTTTCTTTTTTCTTTCATTTTATTTTTAATTGCATGCTGCCAGTTTGTCTCTTCTTTGCTGTGCTTCTTCTTCAGAGACTTCCCATTCTCTGTCTATACTGATATGTTATCCCAAGCTATCTCTTTTCCTTCCCTCATCTTTCTGCATTCTGCTTTCTGTTGTGGTTCTTATATACTGTGTTTTTTCATTATCCCACAGCTTAAGGGTGTCAATTTCTATTCTATCTATTCTGTTTTCTTCTCTCTTTTTAAATTAATGTTAACTTTTTCCTTTCAGTGTTTTCTTCACTCTTTCTTTCCTTCTCATCATTATAGCCTTCTAAATCATTATATATATATATATTCCTCTATTTGATTTCCTAGTATATTGTAGGTACTCCACTTTTATTCCTATTACTCTACACTGCCTACATGAGTTAAATATTTGTTTCACTAAGTCTTATACAGCCATCTTCTAAGTTTTATCAATATTACTATTCTTCTTCTTCTTTTCTCACATCTTTTGATACCTCTGGCCCTAATCTTTTGCCTTCAAGGGAACATAGAAAGAAGCAAGGAAATAAAATAAGAAGAAAAAGTGTCAAGGAGAAAACTTAACACACACACAGAACCACCAGCTAAATAAAACTCTAGACAGAAAAAGAAGCTAATCAACTGAATAAAAACATCAAGATAAAATGATGACTAGAGGGCAAGAAAAAATTACAAACCATACTGAGAAACAGGAAGACATGGACCAGTCCAATGAACATACTAAAAACCAGGAAGAGATGCAGAACCTCAAACAACTAATCAAAGCTTTCCAAACAAATATCATGGACCAATTTAATGAAGTGAAGGAAGAGATTAAGGATATTAAGAAGACACTGGGAGAACATACTGAAGAAATTGTAAACATACGTAAAAAAGATAATGGATATGATGGTGATCAATGGCACAATGCAAGAAATCAAAAAGATGCTGGATTCACATAACAGCAGATTTGAACAGGCAGAAGAAAGAATTAGTGATGTGGAAGACAATACATCTGAAATCAAACAGATAGTAGAACAGATAGACAAAAAGATAGAAAAAATACAGCAGGGACTCAGGGATTTAACTGACAACACAAAACACACAAACATACACATTATGGGCATCCCAGAAAGAGAAGAGAGGGGAAAGGGAAGAGAAGGAGTGTTGAAGGAAGTAATGGCTGAAAATTTCCCAAAACTATTGAGAGAGATGGATATGAAGATCCAGGAGGCCCAGCACATCCCAAACAGTATACATCCCAGCAGGCCAACTCCAAGACATACACTTGTCAAATTGTCCAATGTTCAAGACAAAGAGAAAATACCCAAAGCAGCAAGAGAAATGAGAACCATCACATACAAGGGAAGCTCAATAAGATTAGATGCTGATTTCTCATCTGAAACCATGGAGGAAAGAAGACAGTGGTATGGCATAGTCAAAGTACTAAAAGAAAAAAAAAATTCCAGCCACAAATTCTCTGTCCAGCAAAACTGGCATTCCAAAATGATGGAGAGTTCAAAATATTCACAGATAAACAGAAATTAAGAGAGTATGCCAATAAGAAACCTGCACCTGAAAATACTAAAGGAAGTTCAACAAGTTGAAAGGAAAAAACAAGAGAGAGAGAGTTGGAGGAGTGTTTAAAAACAACTAAAAAGACAAAAACAAAAACAAAAACAAAACAACATATGACATACATTAACTCAAAGAAAATATGGCTGAAGTAAGAAATTCATTGTGAGTAATAACACTGAATGTTAATGGATTAAATTCACCACTCAAAAGACACAGGCTGGCAGAATGGATAAGGAAATATGATCCATCTATATGCTGTCTACAAGAAACCCACTTTCAACCCAGGGATTCAAGGAGGCTGAAAGTGAATGGCTGGAAAACAATTTTACAAGCTAACAATAGCAAAAAAAGGGGGGGCAGGAGTAGCTATTCTAATATCACACAAAATAGATTTTAAATGCAAAACTATTGTAAGAGACAAAGATGGACACTATATATTAGTAAAAGGTGTAATCTCTCTAGAAGAGAGAACATGATAAACATTTATGTACTTAATCAGGGTGCCTCAAAATACATGAGGCAATCTCTGGAAAAACTAAGTGGAGAAATAAATGCCTCTACAAATATAGCGGGGGACTTTAATACACCATTATCATCATTAAACAGAACATCTGGACAGAGAATCAATAAAGAAACAAAGGCTCTCAACAATATATTAGAGGATCTGGACTTAAAAGACATATAGAGAACACTACACCCAAAGACAGCAGGATTTCCATTCTTCTTGAGTGCACATGGATCATACTCCAAGATAGACCACATGCTAGACCACAGAACAACTCTCAATGAATTCAGAAAGATTGAGATTATTCAAAGTAATTTCTCTGATGACAATGGAATGAAATTGGAAATCTCTAAGGGGCAGAGAATAAGATTAGGCACAAAGTTATGGAAGTTAAACAGCACATTCTTAGACAAACAGTGGATCAAGGAGGAAATCTCAAAAGAAATCAGTAACTACCTTGAAACTAATGAAAATGACAACACAACATATCAAAACCTATGGGATGCAGCGAAAACTGTCTTG
>JAKSZT010054156.1:498797-512060 GCA_026826555.1 Tolypeutes matacus | reverse complement strand
GGAAACTTTCTGAAAATGATAAAGGGTATATATGAAAAACCCAAAGCAAGACTGCTTTAGTATGATTTTGAATGACTGGATGCTTTCCCCCAAAGATCAAGAAGAAGACAAGGATGTCCACATTTACCAATTCTATTCTTCATTGTACAGGAGTTTCTTTGCCAGGGAAATTGGGTGTGAAAAGGAACAAAAGCAACACATATTGGCATGGGTGAAGTAAAATTATGTGCATTTGCAAATGATGTGATTTTTTCTGAAATTTTAAAGAGAAGTTACAGGTTTACAGAAAAATCAAACATAAAATAGAGTTCCTATATACCACCTGGTTATTAACATCTTATCTTAGTGTGATTCATTTGTTACAATTCATGAAAGAACATTTTTATAATTATACTCTTAAATATAGTCTATTATTTACAATAGAGTTCACTTTGCTGTAGAATCCTATGTTTTATTTGATTAATTTTATTCTAATAACATATATACAACCTGAAATTTATCCTTATAACCACATTTATGTCTATAATTTAAGATGTAAATTACATTCAAAATGTTATGCTATCATCCCTACCATCCAGCATTAAAAATTTACAATCAACCTAAATTATAAGTCTGTAAAATTTAAGCATTAACTTCCCATTTCCTACCCCAGCCTGGTCCCTGGTAACCTATATTCTAGATCCTGAGACTATGAATTTGCAAAATCTAATTGTTTTATTTCACTGATATTGTACAATATGTGTTTTTGTGTGGCATATTTCACTCAACAGGATGTCTGCAAGCCTTATGCATATTGCCACATATATCACAAATTCATTTCTTTTACAGGTGAGTAATATTCCATTGTTTGTATATACCACATTTATTTATCTGTTCATTGGCTTATGGGGACTTGGATTGCTCCAATACTTTAATAATTGTGAATATTTCCCCGATGAACATCAGTATGCAAATAGCTATTCAAATAGTTGCTTTCAATTCTTTTGTGTATATACCATGAAGTGGGATTGCTGGGTCATTTGGTAATTCTATACTTAAGCTTCTCAGTGGAGCTTCCTCATATCTTATTAATGGGATGTTGCCTGATTCATAAATCACTCAATAAAGTTGTGAGTTATTAAATTGCATGAAATGTTTTTTTAAGTTGGTTTTTGTGATCACAAAGGGACCAAAGGTGAGGATTGACAGCTCTGAAGACAGAGAAAAACAGATAAAGTCACCACTGAATCTCTTGAGTTCTTTGATTTCTTTTAACAAATTTTATAGTTTTCTGTGTACAAGTCCTTTACATCCTTAAATTAATCACTAGATATTTTATTTGTTATTGTAAATAGAATTCTTTTTCTTGATTTCCTCCTCAGATTGCTCATTACTAGTGTATAGAAATACTACTCATTTTTGTATGTTGATATGGTACCCCACCACATTGCTGAATTCAGTTATTAGCTCTAGTACTTTTGTTGTAGATTTTTCAGGAATTTCTATATGTAGGCTCATGTCATCTGCAAATAGTGAAAGTTATATTTCTCCCTTTCTAATTCGGATGCCTTTTATTTCTTTTTTCATGCTTAAATTCTATGGCCAGTACAATGTTGAATGATAGTGGTGACAGTGTGCATTACTGTCTTTTTTCCAGTCTTATAAGGGAAGATTTCAGTCATTTTCCATTAAGCAGATGTTAGCTGTGGGTGGTTCATATATGCCCTTTATCATGTTGATGAAATTTCCTTTTATTCCTATTTGTCAAAGGGTTTTTATCAAGAAATAATACTGGCTTTTCTCAAATGCTTTGTTTGCATCAATTTAAATGGGCATGTGGCTTTTCCACTCATTTTGTTAATGTAGTATATTCCATTAATCAATTTTTAAAAGTTGAACCACCGTTGCATATCTGGGATAAAACCCACTTGATCATGGTGTATAATTCTTTTAATGTGCTGTTGGAATTAATTTGCAAGTATTTTGTTGTAGATTTTTGCATCTATATTCCTAAGGGAAATTGGTTTCTAATTTTTGTTTCTTGTAGTATCTTTATCTGGCTTTGATATTAGTGTGATGTTGGCCTAATATAATGAGTTAGGTAGTGTTCCCTCCTTTTCTATTATTTGGAAGACTTGGAAGAAGATTGATATTAGGATTCATCTGTATAGTCATCTGGTCTTGGGCTTTTCTTTGTTAGCAGCTTCTTGATGAAAGATACAATAACTTTACTTGTAATTGGTCTTTTGGAAATATCTATTTCTTCTAGATTTAGTGTAGTAGTTCATGTGTTCTTAGGAACTTGTCCTTTTCACATCTGGGTTGACTATGTTGTTGATATAAGTTTTCATTGTGTCCTCTTATGATCCTCTTTATTTATTTGGGGTCAGTAGTATTGTACCCCTCTTATTTCTGATTTTATTAATTTTCTTCTTCCATCTTCTTCCTTTCTCAGCCTAGCTAATTTTCTTGATCTTCTCAATGGACTAGTTTTGGTTTTATTGAGTATATTGTTTTTTTATTCTTGATTTTATTTATTTCTTATCTAGTCTTTGTTATTTGTTTCCTTCTGCTTCCTTTGGGAAAAATCCTCTGTCCTTATTCTAGATCCTCAACGTGTGTAGTAAAGTCTGATTTTAGCTCTTTCCTTGATTTTAATGTAAGCACTCAAGCCTGTTCTTTCCCTCCAGCCATGTTTTTTTTTTCTTTAGGAGGCAACAGGAACCAAAACTGGGACCTCTCATGTAGGAGGTGGGTACTCAACAGTTTTGAGCCACATCTGGATCCTGCTCATTTGTTTTTGCTCATTTGCTTTTTGTTGTTGTTTTTTGCTCATTGTCTGCTCATTGATATTTTTTGATCATAGTCTCCTTGTTGTTTTTGCTTGATGTCTGATCATTGTTTGTTCTGGCTTCTTTAGGGGGCACTGGGAACCAAAACCAGGACTGCCCATGTGGGAGGTGAGCACTCAACTGCTTGAGCCACATCTGCTCCCTTTTATCCTATAAGTTTTGATAATTCTTCTCATTTATTTTCATCTCAAGGCATTTACTGTTTTCCCTTGCAGTTTTTCCTTTGACCTATTGATTGTGTTTTTCATTTCATTTAATTTAATTTAATTTTTAAAGAAGTTTTAGATTTCATAAATGTTATTTGTTTATTTTGTTAACTTCATTTTTTATGAAGTTTTGGATTACAGAAGGGTTACATCAGAGGCAGGGGATGATCATTGGTGCAGAGTGTCAGTGATGGGGGATCCATGGGAGGAGATTCATGTGGGGCATACCTATAAGGCATACGAATGTGTTCAAGTGTTTGTGGAGCATTGTCATGGAGGGTGGAAAGTCACACAATAACTGAAAGAATACAGAATTCCCATCCTGGGGGCTATGCCATATTCTCTAATGGGACAGCAAGAATCCTCCATGTACAGGTGCAGTGACAAGTGAAGGAGGATGGACTATTGATGCCCCTTGATATTGATGACTGTACTTATGAACACTTACTCTTTTTTTTTTTTTTTGGCTTTTATAAAGGATATTTATTTGGAGTAAAAGCTTACAGTTACAAGGTCACAAAGAGTCCATCTCAAGGTTGCTTTCTCACCAAAGTCAGTTGCCACATGATGAATCAATATGGTTGCTGATCTCTGACTTGTCTCTCTTTCCTCTCTGGGCTTCCAGTTCTCTCTCCTGGTTAGGGCTCATCTCTCAGGCCCTAAACATTTACTTTTGAAGTTGAAACTTAGCCTAGTATTAAAGAGTGCCTAAGAGTTACCTCCTGAGAGCCTCCTTGTTGCTCAAGTGTGGCCTCTCTCTAAACCAAACTCAGCATCTAAATGACTGACCTTCCCCTCAACATGGGATATGACTCCGAGGGATGAGCTTCCCTAGCACTGAGGTATTACTACCAGGTGCCAACTGGCAATGCAACTGTTAACAGACCTTGACCAAATGGGGAAAAGCATAAAGACAAATGAGTTTATATGGCTAAGAGACTTCAAAGTGAGTTGGGAGGTCATTCGAGAGGTTATGCTTATGCATGTCTCAGCAGGATCTCCTTGATTGTCAAAGTTAATATTGTTCAAATAGTGGGGCTCCTGAGGGCTCTGGAGACATCCAGACACTAAAGGCAGGGCAGATAGATCAGGAGTTTGGTGCCCTTCCAGTGGGACTTACTTTGGAATTTATGTTCCCCTGTGTGACAGAGTTGGACTCAGTTTTGCTTTCCCTACCCATGGCTCTTCTGCCCCTTCTATCTGAATCTATAATTAGTATTAGAGTTGATAGGTGCATGTCTAAGAGACTTAAATCTTTGGGCTGTCCATGTGCCAGTTGGGCCCTGAATCTCAATGGGGTTACAACACCTACTCTTCAGTTCACTGGACTCACCCAGGACAACTAACAAGGAGATGATCATGGAAAACAACCATCCCAAGGAATAGAGAGTCTGCAACTGCAAGTGAGATAGTCTCATCCATCTTCCCCATGGGATCTAAGCTCTTCTTAGTTGGAGGTGGAGTGGGAATCACCATCATCCCAGAATCCTCAGGATTGGGGAATGAATGATTGACTACAGTAAACTTACTGTTGATTTATTGTGATTCTAGCAATGGAAGAACTTTTGTCATTAATGCTCAGGCAGTGGTCACTGGAGGTTCTGGGGGAAGGGAGAGGGAAAAATCAGTGTAATATGGGGGCATTTTTTGGACTTGGGGATCATCCTGAATGACATTGCAAAGACAGATACAAGCCATTGTATATCGTGCTATAATTTACAAAATTGTGTGGGAGAGAGTGTAAACTACAATATAAACTATAATCTATGCTTAATGGCAATACTCCAAAATGTGTTCATCAATTGTAACAAATATACCACACTAATGAAGGATGTTGTTAATGTAGGAAATTGTGGGAGGAGTAGGGAGCGGGACATACGGGAATCTCCTATTTTTTAATGTAACATTTATGTAATCTAAGTATATTTAAAACAATAAGAAAGTATGTAGAAAAAAATATAGGGATTCCCATATGCCCCACTGCCTCCCTGTCTCACACTTTCCCCATTAACAACATCTTTCATTAACATAATACATTTGTTACAATTAAGGAACAAATATTGAAGCATTTCTCCTAATCATACTTGATAGTTTACATTATAGTTTACACTTTGCATGGCACAATTTTTATAGGTTTTGACACAATGTATAGTGGACTGTATCTGTCATTGCAATGTCTTTCAGAACTATTACAATGTCCCAAATATGTCCCATATTACACCTATTCTTCCCTCTCCCTCCCCACAGAAACAAGGAGTTGATCATGGACAACAAGATCATCTTTATTTTTTTTTTTTAATTTATTTTTTTATTATGGGTAAATATCAAAATTCTCACAATACATACAAACATTTGCAAAATGATATGTAAATATATATGCATATATGTGTATTTGCTTACAAAAATGTTATTTATATATATATATATACATATATTTTAAGAGGTGCTTAGATTACCTAAAATATTACACGGAACCTACTGGGATTCCCATGTTGCCCACCTCCCACACCTCCCACCACATCCAACACAAACATCTCCCACAGTGTGGCCCACCAACCTCAATGAACTTACATATCACATAACATGATCATCTTTATATCAATGTTACAAGTTCTTCCATTGCTAGAATAATAAGTCTACTTTAGTCCATCATTGCATCCCTTCTTTATGTTTGTTCATTCCTCAATCTTGAGGATTTTAGGGTGGTGATGCCTACCGTGTTTCTGATTGAGAGGGGTCTCAGATCCATAGGGCAGAGGGATGGAACTGTCTTGCTTGCAATTGTAAATACTCTGTTTTGGGGGGATGGGCATGGTCCATCATCATTCTTTTGTTAGTTTTCCTAGGTGGCGCCAATGAACTAGAGAGTAAGTGTTGCAACTCTGCTGAGATTCAGCACTAATCCAATGTGTGAACAGACTGAATTTTTAAGTCTCTGGAACATATATTTAATGAGTATAATACTAATTATAGGTTCAAATAAAAGGAAGAGAAAAGCCATGTGTAGGGAAATTATAAATGAGTTTAAGTCTTTTACATTGGAGAACGTATATACCAAGGGCAAGGCCACTGAGAGGGTGCTGAATTCCTGAAATTGTCTATTTTGCCTATAGTGTGTAGATGTCTCTAGAGCCCTCAGGACCACACACACACACACACACACACATTTGAGGCACTTTTTAACATAGTTGTCAAATAGATCCTCCTGAGATGTGCATTAGCATAAACTCTGGAATGACCTCCTGATTCAAGAAATCACTTAGCCATAAAAACTCATTTGTATTTATTATTTACCCCTTTTAGTAAAGGTCTTTGTCCAAAGGCATTGCTAGTTGGTGCTTGGTAATACTCCCTCAGTACCAGGGAGGCTCATGTCCTACACTGGGGAAAAGGTAGTGAGTTTATATACTGAGTTTGGCTTAGAGAGAGGCCACTTTTAATCAACAAGGAGGCTTTCTGGAGGTAACTCTTAGGCAATATATAATAATAGGCTATGTTTCAATTTCACAAGAACAAGGTTCATAAGTACAGCAATCAATGTCAAAAGCCAAGTGTATTGGTATGTCCTTCATTAGGCACTGCCTATGTATTCTTGGGATTCTTGCCACTCAATAGAGAATGTAGAAGGACTTCCCTGGATGGGAATTTAATATTATTTTGGTTATCTCAGCAAGTGGAGAAACACACAAAAACAAGAAAATATTGAACTCCCATCCTGAGGAGACCTGCTATATTTTCAATTAGAAGGCAAGAATCTCTTGAGAACATAGGCAGTGCCTAATAAAAGAAAAGAAACCAATATGTTAAGCAGTCAATATTAATGCATGAAATGATATCACATAATTTTGATTGTACTTCCATAATTGCTAGTGATGATAATATTTCATGTATTTTTTTTGCCATTTGTATTTCTTTTTTGAACAAATGTGTATTCAAGTTTTAGCTCATATTTTAATCGGATTGTTTGGCTTTTTATTGTTGAGTTGTAGCATCTCTTTATATATTATGAATATTAAGCCCTTATAAGATATGTGATTTCCAAATATTTTCTCCCATTGAGTTGGCTGCCTCTTCACCACTTTGACAGTCCTTTGACTTGTAAAAGTGTTTAATTTTGAAGTTGTCTCATTTATTTAATTTTTCTTTTGTTCCTTATGCTTTGAGTCTAAGATCCAAGAAACCACCACCTACCATAAGATCTTGTAGATGTTTCCCTACATTTTCTTCTAGTAGTTTTATGGTCTTGGCTTTTATATTTAGGTCTTTGATGCATTTTAAGTTGATTCTTGTATAGGTAGTCTTCTTTTATTCTTTTGTTATGGATATCCAGTTTGCCCATCACCATTTGTTGAAGAGACTATTTTGTATCAATTATGTGGACTTGGCACATTTGTCAACAACCAATTGACTGTAGAGGTGAGGGTCTATTTCAAGGCTCTCAATTATATTCCATTGATCAATGTGTTTATCTTTATGTCAATACCAGGCTGTATTGACCATTGTAGTTTTGTGATATGGTTCAAGGTCAGGAACTAAGGGTCTTCCCACATCTCTGTCCATTTTAGGATGTTTTTGGCTGTTCAGATAAACTTCTCCTTCCTAATAAATTTGGCAATTGCCTCTACCATTTATATAAATTAGGTTTTTGGAATTTTGACTGCTATTGCATTGAATCTGTAAATCAGTTTGGGTAGAATTGACATCTTCATGATAATTAGTCATCGAATCCATGAACAGGAAATGTCTTTCCATTTATTTAGCTCTCTTTTGACTTATTTTAGCAGTGTCTTGTAATTTTCTGAGTGTATGTCTTGTACATCTTTGGTTATATTGATTCCTAGGTATTTGAGCTATTTGTTATTGCAAATGGAATTATTTCCTGATTTTCTCCTCATAGTTTTCAATTCTCGTGTACAGAAACATTACTGATTTTTGCATGTTGACGTTGTATCCTACCACTTTGCTGAACTCGTTTATCATGTCAAGTAGCTTTGTCATAGAAATTTCAATATTTTCTAAATATACAATCATGTCATCTGTGAATAATGAGAGTTTTACTTCCCTTTTTCCTATTTGGATAGCTTTTATATTTTTTTCATGTCTAATTGCCCTAGCTGGAAATTTTAGTAAAGTGTTGAATAACAATGGTGACATTGGACATCCTTGTCTTGTTCCTGATCTTAGAAGGAAAGTTTTCCACCTTTCTCCATTGAGTATGATGTTGGCTTTATGTGTTTCATATATGCCCTTTATCATATTGAGTATCTTTTCTTTTGTTCCTATCTTTCAAAATGTTTACCAAGAAAGGATGCTGGATTTTGTTGAATGCCCTTTTTACAGATGATCATTTGTTTTTTTCTTCAATTTGGTAATGTGGTGTATTATGTTAATTGATTTTCTTGTGTTGAACCATCCTTGATACCAAGAATAAATCTTATTTGGTATTGTTGTATAATTCTTTTAATACACTACTGGATTCTATTTGTAATTATTTTGTTGAGAATTTTTGCATCTATGCTCATTAGAGAGATAAGTCTGTAATTTTCTTTTCTTGTACTCTTTATCTGGCTTTGGTTTTTAGGGTGATGTTGGCTTCATAAAATGTGTTGAGTAATTTTCCCTTCTTTTCAAATTTTTGGAAGAGTTTAAACAGAACTGCTTTTAATTATTCTGTAAATACTTGGTAGAATTCACATGCAAAACCATCTGATCCTGGACTTTTCTTTGTTGGGAGATTTTATTTTTAGTTACCAGGGGCCAGGGATTGAACCTGGAACCTCGAATGTAGGAAGCCAGTGCTCAAACAATGAGCCACATCAGCTCCCCTGAGTTGTTTTTGTTTGTTTGTTTTGTTTAGATTTGTTTGCTGATTGTTTTTCAGGAGGAACCAGGAACCGAACCTGGAGCCTCCCATATGGGAAGCAGGTGCTCAGCTGCTTGAGCCACATCTGCTACCTATTGGGAGATTTTTGATAGCTGATTCAACTTCTTTAATTGTGATTGGTTTGTGGAGGTCTTGTATTTCTTCTAAAGTCAGTGTAGTTTGTGCATTTCTAGGAATTTGTCCATTTCATCTAGATTACTTAATTTGTTGGCATACAGTTTCTCATAATCTCCTCATAAACCTTTTAATTTCCGTGGTGTCCATTGTAACACCCCCCCACACACACACACACTTCATTTCTGATTTTATTTGCATCTTTCTTTTTTTTCTTTATTAGTATAGCTAGGGAGTTGTGAATTTTATTGACATTTTCAAAGAATTAGCTTTTGTTTTAAAGTTTCCCTATTGTTTTTTTCCCTCAATTTCATTTATTTATGCTCTAGTCTTTATTATTTCTTTCCTTTTGCTTGTTTTGGGATTGGTTTGTTATCTTTTTTCTAATTCCTCCTGGTGTTCAGGTTGGTCTTCAAATTTAGCTCTTTCTTCTTTTTTAATATAGGCATTATGGGCTATATATTTCCCTTTCAGCACTGCCTTTCCTGAATCTCATAAGTTTTGATAAGTTGTGTCCTCATTTTCATTTGTCTTGAGATATTTATTAATTTCTCTTACAATTTCTTATTTCACCCTCTGACCGTTTAGGAGTGTTTTGTTTAGCCTCAATACATTTGTGAATTTCCCCTTCCTGTCTTTAAATTGACTTCTAGCTTCATTCCATTATGCTCTGAGAAGGTACTTTGTATAATTTCAATATTTTTATATTTATTGAGTCCTGCTTTGTGACACAACATGTGGTCTGTCCTGGAGAAAGATCCATGAGCACATGAGAAGAAAGTATAACTCACCAATTTGTGATGCATTGCTTTGTATAGGCCCATTAGGGTCAGCTCATTTATCACATAGTTCAGGTTCTTTGCTTCCTTGTTGATTTTCTGTCTAGTTGTTTTATCTAATGGTATGAGTGGTGTGTTGAAGTCTCAAACCATTATTGTAAAAAATGTCTATTTCACCTGTCAGTTTTGCCAGGGTTTGTCTCATGCATTTTGGAGCACCCTTGTTAGTTGCATAGATATTTATGACTGTTACTTCTTCCTGGTGGATTGTCCCTTTTATTAATATATAATGGCCTTCTGCATCTCTTTAAACTTTTTACATTTAAAGTCTAGTTTTCTCCCAATGTTAGAATAGCTACCCCTGCTCTGTTTGGTTACTGTTGTCATGGAATATCTTTTTCCAATATTTCACTTTCATTCTGTCAGTCTATATCATTTGATTGTGGAGTTTACGTCACTCATATTCAGTGATATTACTTCAAGTGCATTATTTACTTCCACTATTTTATTCTTTGGCTTTTATATGTCATATCTTATTTTTGCCCATTTTTCACATTTTTGATTATTCTGTCTGATAGTCTTCCTTTCTACACTCTCATCCAAGCCAATCTCTACTGTTTTTTTTTTTTTCTTTTGGGGAGTAAGTCTCCTTTTAATGCTTCTTGCTATTTTTACCGCTTTTTACAAATTCCCTTAGTTTCTGTTTATTTATGAATATATTAAACTCACCATATTTGAAGGACACTTTTGCTGGATAGAGAATTCTAGGCTGGCAATTTTTCTCCATCAGTATCTTAATGATTTTCTTACCACTCTCTTCTCAACTCTATGATTTCTGATGAGAAATCCCCACTAAATCTTACTGGACATCCCTTGTATGTGTTTTGTTTTTCCCTTTCTGCTCTCAGAAGTTTGTCTTTACCTTTGTCATTTGACATTCTTAGTAGTATGTGCTTGAATTAGGTCTCTTCAAATATACTATGACAAGAAGGTGTGTTTCTTGGATATGTAAATTCATTTCTTTCATGAGAGTTGGGAAATTTTCAACCATTATTTACTTAAATACACTTTATGCCCCTTTTCCCATTCTCTTCTGCTTTTGAAATGTCCATGAACTGTATATTATTGTGCTTGATGTTATCATTCAACTCTCTGAGCCCCTGCTCAATTTTTTCCCCATTCTTTTATCTCTCTGTTCTCACACTTCAATTTCATCCACTCTGTCTTCTTCATCACTTACTCTTTCTTCTATCATTTTGAGTCTGCTATTGTACTCCTTTAATGTGCTATTGATCTCACCTATTGTGTCTTCCATTTTCATAAGCTCTGTTATTTTTCTTTTCAGGTTTTCAAGCTCTTTTTTGTGCTTGCCCAGTGTCCTCTTAATGTCCTTATCTCTAGTCATATTCTTTTTCAACTCATTGATTTGATTTAGGAGATTTAAATGAAATTCATTGATTAGTTTTCTCCAATCCTGTGTCTCTTCTGGGACTTTAATATATTCCTTTGCTTGGAATATATTCCATTTTCTTAGTATGTCTTCTAATTTTTTGCTGATATCCAGGCATCTGGTTATGATGAGCAGTTTACTCTGATGCTCAATTACTCTCTCTTGCATAAGGATTTAGTGATGGGAGGCTGTGTGTTACTGCCATTCTTTGATTCTTATTTCAGCTTGTTCTAGCTCTTTATGATTTATCCTGGTTTTATCACTCAAATCTTGACCCTTGACTAAGTCATGGGCTACAGATCCACTTCCACAGGCCTTGGAAGGGAGGCTGTAAAGACCCAAAAAAGCCTCTATTATTTATTTACTTTTAATTTCCTCACATGCACATCCTTGGTCCACCAGCTGGGGACAGTCTTTAGCAGCCCTCTCAGTTCAAACCCTGGTTCAAATGAGTCATTGTAACACTGACTGCAACAATGTGAAAGAGGATACTGCCTCAAAGCTATTCAGAGCCTCACAAATCAAACTTTCTCAGAAGCTCTTATCCAACCTTTGCTGGCAGCCCCGTACATTTTCCTGGGTAGGAAATAATTCCATTATCCTTTGCATCCTCAAAAGCCAGTCTGAGTCAGTAGGAAGTGTGATTGTGAGAATTGGATATCTTTTGTCCTTGCTTCCTCCCAGAGCAAACAATTGCATAATCCCACCATCCTGGAAGGTCTCATGGCACACAGCTGACCAAACTTGTTTACCACATGAGCCCTAAGCTGCATCCTTCTCTTTCCCCTTTTCTGGGGAGTTGGACCCAGTGGGACCCTCTATCCATAGCCACTGGCCAAAGACAGATAATTCAAAGCTCTTTGCTCTGAGGGTGGGGTATTGGCACTGGCAGCCGCATCTACAGCTTTTACTCCCAGAATCTTCCCGTTGAGTTTCTTTTCCTTTGCCCCTCTTTCTTCTGGGTAGTGTCCAGCCTTTCCCTGTGCATTAACCCTAAAATATTCTTCAGGTCATTCTGCCTGTCATCTAGCTATTTTTCTGGGGGTGAATTAAGTCCTATGTCTCTCTAATCCTCCATCTTCCTGGAAGACTTCAGCTTCTCTTTCTTGCTTAAGATTTACTGTTGATTGATTTTGTGTTAAGGATCTTCTCTGATGCTTAATCTACCTTATTTTAAGAACTTCAGAATAGCCTGTGTTTAATTGATTTTAATTTTTCAGCTCTTCCTCATGTGATTGTTGCCCTGAATATTCAGTACAATTTTTGAGATTGCAATTTTTGTGCAATTATTTCATCTTCAGCAGAAAGCTTCCTTTCCTCTGTTCTTTCTCTGGGAGTCTTTATCTGTTCTGTTTGTTTTTGTGCAGAATGTTCTCCCCAGCTCCTATCTTTTGTTTAAATTTTCTCACTCACTCAGGGCCCCATTTTCCTTGCATTTTTCAGTGATCAGAGCTTCTAGTTTAACCCCTTTTTTTCTCTCCCTGAAGCTTTTCTACCCCAGTTTCTACTCCATTATAGTATCTGCCCAGGGAACCAAGTGGGGCCACCCCAGAAAGGTGGGTCACTCCAGGAAATGCTGTTCTGTGTTTATGTGGAGCAACCAACAGGAATTAGATTGAGTGCATCATTTTCCTGCCATTGCTACATTTTCCTTTTTTCCTCATGGGGTCTTTATGCAGATGACATTCCCACATGGCTTGTGTTCATTGCCAGGTCTCTGTTGTCTTGAGACTTGTTTCTTTGATATGTGTAGAGATCTAACATATTCTTACAATTAACTTTAAAATCTGTGGCCACAGTGGGAAGGAGGAATCTTGGCTTCCTTAACTCTGATTTACCCCCAATCTACAAAGGATCAAGTAAGTGTAAGGAGTGGGACAAGCATTCTGGGATGGTAGTTTTCTCTCTGTTCTTTTTCTTTTTCTTTCTTTCTTTCTCTTCCTCCCTTCCTCCCTTCCTTCCTTCCTTCCTTCCTTCCTTCCTTCCTTCCTTCCTTCCT
>JAKSZT010054156.1:460891-498787 GCA_026826555.1 Tolypeutes matacus | reverse complement strand
TCCTTCCTTCCTTCCTTCCTTCCTTCCTTCCTTCCTTCCTTCCTTCCACAATTACACATTATCTTTACAAATGTTTTCTTTTCTTTTGTTTTGTTTTCATGTGGACTTGAATTTACCAAGTTTTAGTCCCTTGCTTTTACCCTGCAAAACTTTCCAAAGTATTTCCTGTAAGGCAGGTCTGCTAAAAACAAATTTTGCAGTTATTGTTTAACTGGGAATGTCTTTATTTCATCTTCTATTTTGGAAGATAGATTTACTGTAACTAGTATTTCTAGTTGACAGTTATTTTTTATTTGAGCTGTTTTAATATGTATTGGTTCCACTCAGCCACATGTTGTTAATTTTATTGGAATTCTCTTGTGTATTATGTGTAAGTGTTGTCTTCTTTCTTTCAGATGTTTTCTTGGCTTTTATGACTATGTGTCTGTTTATAGACTTCTTTGCATTTATCCTAATTGTAGTTTGATGCTTCCAGGATTTGTAGGTTAGTGTGTTTTAACATAGTTGGGACGTTTTCAGTCATTATCTTTTTTAAAACTTTATTTATTTTTCAATTTATCTCCCTCTTCCCCTAGATGGTTCTCTGTTCATTGCTTGCTTTGCCTTCTCCAGAAAGCATCAGGAACTGAACTCAGGACCTCCAAGATGGGAATTCCCAACAGCCTGAGCCACATCCACTCCCCATGGGCTGTGGTGACTGACACTTTGTGGCATCTCTCGTTTAGGTGTTTGCTCTTTGCTGCAGAGTGCAGACATCTAGATCTTGTTGTGGTGGGGTGCGGCATCTAGCTCTCATTGTGGTGGGTATGGGCATCTCCTTGTTTTCTTTAGGAGGCATCATGTACCAAATCTGGGACCTCCCATGTGGTAAGTGGGTGCCCAAGTTGTTGAGCCACGTCTGCTTCCCAGCCATTATCTTTTAAATCCTCTTTCTGCTCACTTTTTGCTCTCTTTTGCTGATACTTTCATTATGCATAAGCCATCACACTTCACAATGTTTTACATTTTTCTGAGACCCTGTTCATTTTTCTTTATTCCGTTTTCTCTATCTTATTGAGATTGCATAAACTCTATTCCTATTTCTTCAAGTTTTCTATTTTTTCTGCCACTTAAAATCTACTGTAGAACAGTCTAGTGATTTACATTTAAGTTTATAATAATAGTAACAATACTTTTCAACTCCAAAATTTCTATTTGACTCTTATTCCCTTTTTTTAAAGATTTATTTTATTTATTTATTCCCCTTTGCTGCTTGTGTTCCCTGTGTCCATTTTGCTGTGCTTTTTCTGTGTCTGCTTGTCTCCTTTTGGTGCATCACCTTGCTGTGCCAGCTCACCATATGACACAGACTGTCAGTTCACCACGTGGCACAGGCCATCAGCTCACAACATGACATGAGCCATCAGCTCACTGCATGGTGTGGGCCAGTTTGCATTCAACAGGAAGCCCTGGGATTCAAATTGGGGGCCTCCCATATGGTAAACAGGAGTCCAATCAGTTGAACCACATCTACTTCCTTCTTATTCCCTTTTTGAGGCAATATTTCCATCATCCATCACACCATCCTTTCCTTCTTTAATCCCTTTCCCCCATAATTCCTTGAATATGTAATGTAATGGCTACTTAAAAGTATTTTTCATTTAATTATTACTTAAATCCTGTAAAACAAGCATTTTTATGCTTTCTTTTTTGTCAAGGGTAGAGGTCATACTTTCCTGTTTCTTTTTATGCCACGATGCCAGTATGGCATGGCTCTCCTCAGTGTCTGGACTTTGTATTTTTTCTTTTTTCTTTTTTAAGTAACTTCTTGAATCATTTTACTAAAGTCAATTCCTGCACCTTTCACATTGTTAAGGGTCCAATGATCCTTCTCTGGGATGCACAATTTTAGGTAATTCCATTTTCACCCTATGTTGACAGTGGTTTTTTGCAGGGCTTTCTTATAATCTTTCCCTGACCACACTTAGGTTTTAGGCTGCCCTGATTCCAGGTTTATGTCTATATTGTTTTCAACAATGACTTGAGGCATACCCAATCAGATTCATCTCACCTGAAGAAATTTTCTTGAGCTTGATGTTTGTTATTTTTCATAACCTCAGGAAAACTCTTCCAAGCCATCTCCTTCTTTCAATTTCTCTCAGAAATTAGTTGATCAGCAGTTTAATCTATATCTTTAATGAATTCATGAATCTCTTCCAAGTTACCTATACCCACAAACTGCACTATTTTTGGGGAGCATCTATAAGCTTGAATTTCTCCACTCTGTCACAAAAGTAGGCAGTTCCTTTGAGAAGAGATGAGTAGTTAGCCCTTTTAGAGCTTTCTTCTTCATATAAGCAAGATCTCTGAATCAGGGCTCTAGGGCTGTGGTTGTGGACAATGGAAAATTTCTCTGTGAGTGGCACTCCTGATTTTGAAACTCAGCACTCATTGGGAGGAGAGAAGAAGACTGAAAACTTGAGAGCTTACTTCTATTGGCATGAGACCACCATCTTCTGAGCATGCACAGTGGCAATCAGGATATGACGATTCTCAGTGACACCCATACCAAAAGTACAGTTTGTGTTCCACAAGTAGGAGCTGGGTGAAGACAGAAGTATCCACCTCTCTGTTACACTACCCCTGAAATTAGCCTTGGCAATAGACAGCTGCAGAAATGGGTGAGAATTATTGATTACCTGCTCCTTCAGGTGAGAAAGCCTTCTGATTTGGGGCCAGGAAGAGGGGTAGACCTGAGCTTTTTTTCTACAGCAGTCTGGAGTGGAAGATGAAATAGTCTTAGTTCAAATGCTACAGACTCCCCTGTTTCTTTCCAAATTTTCAAAGATAGCTATACAATTGGATTTGATATTCCATAGAAAGTTTCTGAGTTCAGATGGAAGATTATTCAAAGAAAATTAGTTCAGATTCTCAGAACTGACCCTAACTACCTTCTGCTAGATTCCTGTGGATGATTTCCTATTAAATAAACATCTAGGTCATCATTTAATGATGAAATCCATTGTCTTTTCCCCAAATCCACTATCTGAATATATTCACTATATTCAAATGAAGAACCCGACAGCTAGTTCCTTTAGAGTTACTTTAAAGATACAATTTTCATCTAGGCTCAGGCTTGTTTCCATTAGAAGTTTTCTTCAATTACCCCACACATAGGATATAGGTTTAAAGCTGCAGAGTATCAGAAAACTCAACAATGTGGCTCAAAATCTGACCTCACTTTCATAAGCATGTAAACTCTGCTAATCCATTGGATGATCATTCACATAGAAAAACACATTTTAACTATTTTGTTCCTTGGGGTTGTCCAATTCAATGAAATGCTAAGCTTAGAGTTCATGTTAAAATGTTGAAGTGGAAAGATAAAGACCAAGGCCTAGCAGAAGATGGTTTTAAGGAAAACAAGTCTGGGTTATGGGCACAGCACACACATAATTCAACATTCTACCCTTTTTTCAGGTTTTATAATTAATATTTCAGTTAAATGTTTCATTCTCACCCTCTCAGTTGCTTTCCATTAGAAGCACTCAGTCTAATTTTACACAGCTACAGCAGTAGATTGGTTAAGTAATTCCATATGTCTTTTCAACCCTAAAAACAGGAAGTTGGAACACAATCAACAGATCTCAAAAAAGAAACTTAAGATGTGTGGGGAAATGATTTGAGGAAGGGGCAGTCTTTTTACCAATTTGTGACTCTACAATCTTATCTCACGATTATTTTTTTTAAAATAACATGAAAATGCTAGTGTGGGGCATGGGTATTATTCTTAGCATGTTACTTGGTTCACAAAATAACTTTCAGTAGCCTTCTGAGTCATATTCCATTTTACTCTTCTTTACATAAAGATTGTGGGAGCAAGAAAAAGGGATCTCAGGACATATTTCTGACCCTCAGATGAGGGCCAATGAAACATGGGACCAAACTCATACAGAACAACTCCAAAGCAACTTAGTTAAAACTTAAAGAGTGGACATATGTATTACAGCTCACTTCCATTCCTCATAATATTATATCATGGAAGGGAAGGATATAGGTCACACTTGGGTTGTCAATTACAGTATGCAAAAATTGCAGGAAAAAATTATAAATGTTTCTGTTATCACTTTTCATTTGATTTAAACTTTTGCCTACTACACATACCATATGAGGGAAAGACTTTTTGGAACACACAGAGGGTTAAGTCTCTCCAAATAAATCATGCTATGCAAGTCTCATTAACTTGTTAATATGTAATTCTCTGGGGACTTTTTTCACCTATCACTTTACCAAATAACATGGTAATTTAAAAGAATGAAACCCACATGCTTCAATATCCTTCAGGAAAAGTGTTAGTCTCTGAGTTATATAGTACCCCTGTACTGCATTCTTAGATTTATTTCTAACATAAGTCAGCTCTATACATGCATAATGGGCAATAGGAATTAAATGACATTATTCAAGGACATCCCTGAATTGAGCCATATGGAATAAGGGATGATCTGAACATCATAGTATTTCCATTGTGATGATCCCAGTGTTTCAGCCAGGGATTGTCCAGGTGTGTATAAAGAGAGGGGCTGAGCATGAGAGTAGGATGTTATGTTCCTTCTCCTTTACTGATCCCCCATTTCCAACTTTTCCATACTGACCCTCTTTAGGAGGCTGCTCTGACCCAACCCCACCCAGGTCTCAGACACAAACTCAGGTCTCCTGCTTCCCATCCACATCCATCTTCTCTGAAATTGGTGTAGCTAAAGAAATAGCAAGAAAACACTAACCTAAGCTCTTGGTTTTGTGAAAGAAATGACAATATTCATATGTCATAGAAAATGACAACAGAATGTGCATAACCACAAACTGCAACACTGCAAACTCAGTAACATAATAAATTATGGAAATCCAAGAAAGCCTTCAGTCCTCTGGTTGACAAAGGGAATAGAAGTGAGGATTTTAGAGACAGCACTGTATAGCAGAATATGTGTGCAGAATACCAGAGTACAGTGTGAAAGCCTCAAGTGCCATATGGCTGATATTTCATGGAATAAATTTTTAACAGTTTTAAAAAACAAAACAACAATAAAAATACATGTTAACATTTCCAATCCTAAATGGGAATGAAGGAGTGTGGAGAACAAAAGATGATGAACACTTGAGGAAACTGGAATCTGGCATGTGATCACTGCATATTGCATAAGCCAAAGATGAAAACTGTAGAGAAAATTATCAAATTTGTTTGGAAGGGCAGGGGACCCCAAATGGTTAAAAACATCTTGAAACAGGAAAAAGAAGCTGCAGGACCCATGGTATCTGACTTTAAAGCACACTACAAAGCTACAGTGTCAAAACTGCACATGTTTGGCACATGGATAGACATATTGACCAATGGAGCTGAATTTAGAGTTCAGAAATAGACATTCATATCTATAGCACACTGATATTTGACAAGGCTGCCAAGTCTACTCAACTGTGACAGAAAAGTCTCTTAAACAAATGGTGCTGGGAGACCTGGATATCTATATCCAAAAGAATGAAAGAATATCCCTATCTCATGCACTACACAAAAATTAATTCAATATGGATCAAATGCCAAAATATAAGAGCCAGGACCATAAAGCTGATATGATAATATATGGAAGCACCTATGTGATCTTGTGATAGGCAATGACTTCATAAACTTTACACCCAAAGCATGAGCAACAAAAGAAAAAATAGATAAATCAGACCTCCTCAAAATTAAAACCTTTTGTGTTTCAAAGGGGTTCATCAAGAAAATGAAAAGGCAGCATACTCAGTGTTAGAAAATATTGGGAACCACATATCTAATAAGGGTCTAATATCCAACATATCTAAAGATATCCTACAACCCAACAATAAAAACACAATCAATTTAAATATGGACAAGAGACTTGAAAAGATGTTTTTCCAAAGAGGATATACTGATGGCTAAAAAACACATGAAAAGATGCTCAACATCATGCTATCAGAGAAATGCAAATCAAAACTACAATGATATATAATGCCATACCTGCTAAATTGCTATTAAAAAACAGAAAAATACAAGAGTTGGAGAGGACATGGAGAAAATAGGAATGCTCCTTCACTGCTGGTGGGAATGTAGAATGGTGAAGCCACTGTGGAGCACAATTTGGCAGTTCCTCTGGAAGCTAAGTATAGAATTGTCATATTATCTGGCAATCCAACTACTAAGTATATACCCAGTAGGATTGAAAACAGGGGCATGAACAGATATGTGCACACCAATAGACATTATTCACAATTGCCAAAAGATGGAAGCAACCCAGGTGTCCTTCTACAAATGAATGGATAAACAAAATGTAGTATATATAGATGATGGAATATTATGCAGCTGTAAGAAGGAATGGGGTTTTGACACAAGTGACAATATGGATGGGAATTATGCTGAGTGAAATAAACCAGACAAAATAGGACAAATATTGTATGATCTTACTGATATGAACTAAGGATAGTGAGCATACTCATGGAGGAATAGTCTGGATGATAAGTTGTTAGGTGATAAAAGAGTAGTAAAGATTGGTGAGTCAGTGCTAAATATATGCAGAACTTATAATTTGGTTGATTTTAACAGTTTGGGAATGGGCAGAGGTGATGGTTGTGTAGCAATGTGAGTGAGAGTGTGAATCTGATTAAAAGGGGAAGTTTTGGTACATCTAAGAAGTAAAACCAGAGGATAAAATGGACAATCATATAAGTCTTTGAATTTTACTGTGGCTGAAGATTGTAATTAAGAATACAAGTTGCAGAATTTTCTTTCAGGATCTATAACAATGTTATGTCACTAGTACAGGGTGTTGATAGTGGTATGATATATATAGAAAAATGCACCTTAAACATACTTCTATAGCATATGAATGTGTTTGCATTGTAATAGATATGTTTTCTCAATAGATAGAAGATGTGCCAAGGAAAAGAAAACAGGTTTATATGACAAATCCTTGATCTTAATGCTTATATGGATGAACCTTGTTCGAGTAAAATTGAAGCTTAGTCTAAATATACTTAATGCCTAAGAGTTACCACCTGAAAACCTTTTTGCTACTTGTGTGGCCTCTTTCTAAGCCAAACTCAAAACAAATACACAACATTCCCCCCAATGTGGGGTATGACTCCCAAGGAAAAGCCTCCTTAGCCCAGAGGGATTATTATTCAGATCTAAGCAGTAATGTATTTGGAAAAAAACCTTGACCAAAAGGGGAAACATTAAGTTAAAAAAGGTTTTATGGCTAAGAGACTTAAAGTGAGCCACAAGGTCATTCTGGAGGTAATGCTTATTCAGATCTCAGACATTTTACTAACTGCCAAAGTAAACAAAGCCTCAAACAAGAGTGCTCTTCAGGGCTCTAGGAATGTCCAGATACTAGGGGCAAAACACAACCTCATGGAATCAACATCCTTTTGCTGGGCCCTATTTGGGAATTTATGCTAATTTATTTTCTCAATATAGCATGGTAATACTCATTTATAATTCCCCTAATCATGATTCTTCTACTCCTTTGATTTGAAGCTATAATTTTTATTTGAACCAATAATGTACCTAAGTACATTTCTCAGAGTCTTAACTTTTCAGATTCTTCATATGCCCATTGAATTTTTGACTGTATTCAAAGGAATGATGACTCAGAATAGCTATATCTTTTGGAATCCCAATGCAAACCAAGGGACTGTATAGCACAGTGAATCCTGTGATAGAAGATGGATTGTGATTGACATGAAAAAAATAAGAAAATGTTCTCTCATGAACTATAACAAATATATAATTATACAAGATATTAATATTCTTCTGGATTGTGGGAAAATGCACCAAATATAAGATATTGGCTATAGTTAGTAGTAATAGTTTCATGATGCTCTTTCATAGTTTGTAACAAATGTTTCACAGCCATGCAATGTATTGTGAAGAGGTTATTAAACGAAAGCCCCCTGTATGCTATATGCATGTTTGCTTTATAAGTTCATAACTTCTACTATACACTTAATGTTTATATATTGTCATGTATGAATGATATACTTCAATAAAATTTTTAAATGGAAAAAGGTAATCAATTGGGAAGATTGTAGTAAGAAAGTCTTTTCACTGAAACAACTATTAAACAGACAGAAATGGTCTGAAACAACTTTGAAACTCCAGAGGCCATAATAACTCCCTGTTCATCTTCCAGGGAACAGCAGGAGGAAGAAGGTGATCAATTATGGTAAATTGCTCTCTCCATGCAGTGGCTACTGGTGCCAAGGCACCATGCTTGCAGCAGGCCAACTTGGAGTCCAGTCTCTGGGTAGATTGCTGGTAACAGAAAGACATATGAACATTCTCTTCCCCAATAATAAGGGTGGGAATATTGGATCACTAATCATTGTTTGTGATTAACAAATTTGGATCACTGGGGTCCCTGATCTGAAGGTAGCCATAGTTCCATCCCACCCATACAAAAGCTGCACCAACAATTTTTTCAACCCTCACCAGAAAGGGGTAAGTGGTTGGAGACTTAAAGATGCTGCATTTTCTCAACGATGTGGGGCACATTTTGTTGAAGGGCTGCATTTGCTGGGCAGGCCAGGAAAGGCCAGCTATGGGAAGCCATCAGAGAAACTCTTAGCTCCCATCAAGACTCACTTCCCAAGGTTTTTGAAGCTGGTCTCAATGCCATTTTTGGGTCCTTGGCCATATTTTGCCTGGGAAAGTCCATGCCAGTTTGTCCATCCTCCCAGAATTTGCCCTACAGGGAAAAACAACTTGAGACAACAAAAGAAGTATAAAAAAGTTTAGAGGCAGAAAATCTAAATAATAAGTGTATAGAAAAGTAGATGCATAATATCATACAGAGCTCTAATACCTTACCCCACCACCAATATCTTGTACTGTTGTGAAATATTTGTAACAAATTATGAAAGAGCATCATCAAAGTATTACTACTAACCATAGTCCATATCTTACATTTGGTGTGTTTTTTTCCCAGCCCACCCAATTATATTTTTTTGTTCATAAACAATACAATTTATCTAAAGTGTACAATCAATGGCATATGTTATAATCACAGAATTGTGCATTCATCACTTCCTTCAATATTAGAGCATTTTTTAAAAAAGATATTTAGATTACATAAACGTTACATAAAAAGTACAGAGGATTCCAATACACCCTACTCCCTATTCTTCCCACACTCTCTTACATTAGCAACATCCTTCATTAGGATGGTACATTTGTTAAAATTGATGAACACATTTTGAAACATGGCCACTAAGTGTGTATTATAGTTTACATTATATTTTAAAATCTCTTCCAAGTATTTTTGTGAGTTATGACAAGATATATATTGGCCTATATCTGTATCACTCAGGACAATTCCAGTGTCCCCAAAATGCCACCATATTACACTTACTTTTTTTTAAAAAAAGATACATAGGTTACATTATTATTACATAAAAAATATAAAGGGTTTCCATATACCCTGCTCCCCACGCCTCTCACATTTCCCACATTAACAACATCCTTCAATACTGTGGTACATTCATTGCAATTGATGAACACATTTCAGAGAATTGTCACTAAGCATGAATTAAAGTTTACATTGTAGTTTACAGTCTCTCCCACCCAATTCTGTACATTATGGCAAGATTTATAATGGACTGTACCTATCATTGCAATGTCATTCAGAACAATTCCCAAGTCTCAAAAATGCCCCCACACTACAGCTGTTTTTCCCTCTCCCTAGAACATTTTAAATACACCAAAAAAGGAAAACAATAAAATCAAGCCACTATTGTACCCATATATTAGTGCTACTAATTACAAATCCTATGATGTACTTTCACCATTTATATTCATTTCCAAACCTTCACAAACAACTTTTTTTACCAATTCTGCACAGACTAAACCTCAGCTTTCCATCTCTAACAACATTTTATTCTCTGGTGACTTACATTCTAGCTATTAACTTCATGAGTTTGCTCATATATTTATTACATAATAGCAACATCATACAATATTTGTCCTTTTGTGCCTGGCTTGCTTCACTCAACATAATGTCCTCTGGGTTCATCCACATTGTCATATGCTTCATGACTTCATTTCTTCTTACAGCTGCATAATATTCCATCATGTGTATATACTACAATTGGTGTATCCATTTGCCAGTTGATGGACATCTGGGTTGTTTCCATCTTTGGACAATTGTGACTAACATCGTTATGAACATTGGTGTGCAGATGTCTCTTTGTGTCACTGCTCTCAGTTCTTCTTGGTATATACCTAGCAGTGGTATTGCTGCATCACATGGCAGATCTTTATCCAACTTCCTTAGGAAGCACCAGACTTCCACAGTGGCTGTACCATTCTATATTCCCAACAATAGTGCATAAACATTCCTATCTCTCCACATCTTATCCAACATTTGTGATTTTCTGTTTTGTTAATAGTGGCTATTCTAGAAGGTGTGAAGTGATATCTCATTGTACTTTTGATTTGCATTTACCTAATCACCAATTATGTTGAACATTTTTTAAGTGTTTTTTCAGCATTTGTATTTCTTCCTTAGAGAAATGTCTCTTTAGGTCTTTTGCCCATTTTAAAAATCAGGTCATATTTCTTTTCATTACTGAATTGTAGGATCTCTTTACATATCAGGGATACTAGGCTCTTGTTGGATGTGTAATTTCCAAGTATTTTCTCCCATTGAGTAGGATTCCTTTACAAAGTCCTTTGAGATGCAGATATATTTAATTTTGATAAGGTCCCATTTATCAATTTTTTTTATTTTGTTGCTTGGGCTTTGGGTGTAAAGTGTAAGAGACCCTCACCTACTACAAGGTCTTGTAGATGTTTCCTTACGTTATCTTCTAGTTGTTTCATGCTCTTGGCTTTTATTTAGGTGTTGGATCCATTTAGGGAGAGAGAAAGAGGGCCTCTTTCATTCTTTTGGTTATGGATATCTAGTTCTCCCAACACCACTTGTTGAAGAGACTGTTCTTTCCCAGAAAAGTGGACTTGGTAGGCTTATCAAAAATCAGTTGATAACAGACATGAGGGTTTATTTATGAACTCTAATTTCAAATTTACTGATCAATGTGTCTATCCTTATGCCAATAACATGCTGTTTTGTCCACTGTAGCTTTATAATACATTTAAAGGTTAGGAAGGGAAAGTCCTCCCACATCATTCTTTTTTAAGATGTTTTTGGCTATTTGTGACATCTTTCTTTACCAAATACATTTGGTAATTTCCTTTTCTATTTCTGTAATATAGGCTGTTGAAATTTTGATTGGTATTGTATTGAATCTAGAAATCAGTTTTGGTAGTATTAACATCTTCATGATGTTTTCTCTTCTAATCCATGAACACGGAATGTCCCTACATTTGTTTAGGTCTTCTCTGATTTCTTTTAGCAGTGTTTCATAGTTTTCTGAATACAGATCATATACATTCCTGATTAAATTATTTCCTAGATATTTGAGGTTTTTGTTGCTATTGTACATGGAATTAAAAAAAAAAAAATTCTTCCTCATCTTGCTCATTGCTAGTGCATAGAAAGGCTAATGATTTTTGTGTGTTGACCTTGTATCCTGCCATTTTGCTGAATTCATTTATTAGCTCTAATTGCTTTGTTGTAGATATTTTGGAATTTTCAAAATATAAGATCATATCATTTGCAAATAGTGAGTTTTACTTCCACTTTTCACTTTGGATTTCTCATACAAACAAAGTAGGTTGTTTGTACTTTTCTAGAAATCTGTCTATTTTGTCTAGTTTGTCTAATTTGTTGGCATGAAGTTTCTCAGAATATCCTCTTATGGTCCTTTTTATTTCTGTGGGGTTGGTCATAATTTCCCTCCTCTCATTTCTAATTTTGTTTATTTGTATATTTTCTCCTTTTTTTTTTCTTTTTAGTCTAGCTAAGGGTTTGTCAATTTTATTGATCTTCTCAAAGAACCAGTTTTTGGTTTTGTTGATTTTCTCTATTGCTTTTTTGTTCTCAATTTCAGTTACTTCTGCTCTAATCATTGCTATTTTTTTTCTTTCTGCTTATGTTGGGATTGATTTACTCTTCTTTTTCTAGTTTCTCCAGTTGTTCAGATAGGTCTTTGATTTTAGTTTTCTTCCTTTTTAATATAAGCATTTAAGACTATAAATTTCTATATCTTGTCATAACTTACAAAAATATGTGGGAGAAAGTTAAAAATATGGTCTTAACTATAATCCACGCTTAATGGCAATGCTCCAATATGTGTTCATGGATTGTAACAAATGTACCACACTAATGAAGGATGTTGTTAATGTGGGAAAGAGTGGGAGAGGTAGGGAGTGGGGCATATGGGAATCCCTTACACTTTTTATGTAACATTTATGTAATCTATGTATCTTTTAAAAAACAAAAAGTTTAAAAATTAAAAAAGATTATAAATTTCCTTTTCAGCACTTCTTTTGCTGTACCCCATAAGTTTTGTTCATGTTTTCATTCATCTTGAGATATCTACTAATTTCACTTGCAATTTATACTTTGACCCACTGATTAGCCTCCATATATTTGTGACTTTCCCCTTTTCCTGCCTATTATTGATTTCTAGCTCCATTCTATTATAATCAGAGAATGTGCTTTGTATAATTTCAATCTTCTTAAATTTATTGAGAGCTGTTTTGTGGCCCAACATGTGTTCTATCTGGAGAAAGATCCATGAGCACTTGAGAATAATGTATAACATGCTGATTTGGGGTGCAATGTTCTGTATATGTCTTTCAGGTCCAGCTCATTTATCATATTGTCCAAGTTCTCTGTTTCCTTGTTGATCTTCTGTTTACTTGTGGTATTTATTGATTTGAGTGGCATATTGAAATCTCCTACTATTATTGTAAAGATATCTATTTCTCTACAGTTTGCCTCATGTACTTTGGGACACCCTGGTCAGGTGCATAAATATTTATGATTGTTACTCCTTTCTGGTGGATTGTGCCTTTTATTAGTATATAATGAGCTTCTGCATCTTTTATCAGTTTTTTGCATTTAAAGTCTGTTTTGACTGACACCATTATAGGTATTCCTGTTTACTTTTGGTTTCTGTTTGCATGAAATATCTTTTTCCAACATTTTACTTTCAGACTATTTCCATCCTTGAGTCTATGAGTCTCCTGCAGACAGCATATGGATGTCTCATGTTTTCTTATCCATTCTGTCAGCCTATCTTTTGATTGGGGAGTTTAATTCATATGTCATATCTTATTTTTGTCTGTCTTGTTACCATTTTGGTTAGCCTTTCTGATTCTCTTCACTTCTACACTCTCCTCCAAGCCTCTCTCTCTCTGGTTTTTCTGTTTTTGTTTTTGTTTTTTTTTTAATTTTTAAATTTTTAAAAATTTTCCTAGTTGCAGAACTCCCTTTAGTGTTTCCTGAAGAGCTGGATTCTTATTTACATACTGTCTTAGTTTCTGTTTATCTGTGATTCTATTACACTCACCATCATATTTGAAGGACAGTTTTGCTAGGTAAAGAATTCTGGGCTGGCAATATTTCTCTTACAGTACTGAAAGTATATCATACAACTGCCTTCTCACCTCAATGGTTCCTGAAGAGAAATCTGCACTAAGTCTTACTGGACGTCCTTTGTATGTGATGTTTCACTTCCCCCTCCCTGTTTTCAGAATTTTCTCCTTATCTTTGGCATTTGGCATTCTGAATATTGTATGTCTTGTGGTAGGTCTATTTGGATTTTGATGGAGTTTCAATTAAAGGCCATGACTACTGACAAAAAAGCAGATCACCTTGGAATATAATAAACAAGCTCTCCAGTCTCATGCTCTAGGAGCTGAGTGGAGAAACATCCTGAGACAATGACTGTAAATTGCAGAAATGTAAAAGAGCTGAGTCATTGACCTTTAAGACTTGTTGATTTCGGCTCATGGGTAACTATTAAATATCTATTACCCTTGCACATGCGCACATGTATTGGATTGGTCAAAAACCAAATAAAAGCCACGCTCTATGAGGTGGCTGGGCTCTTCCCTCCATATTGGACGGAGAGTCCCCTGATCCCAGGTTTTCTTCTCTTTGTCTTATTCTTTCTTTCTCATCCACGGTACCATTTTCACGAACCCAGTTCCTGAACGCCCACATATGGCGCCCAACATGGGGCTCTGAAAATGAAACTTTTCTTTCATTCAGTGTGCAGACCAAGGAGCTCCTGAGAGTGGTTTTAAAAGAAAAAACAGAAAAGGTAAGCTTCATCCTTGGAATCATCAGGGTAATGGGTAATCAGCAGTCAAACTTTGAAGAGTTCTCTAGAGTGTTAAAAACTTTATTAAAATGCACCGCTGTAACTATTAAATCCTCGGCCTTTGAGGAACTTTTTTTTCTTGTACAGAATCATTGTCATTGGTTTCAGCCACAAGGACAGGTATTTTAAACCTGGAACAATGGAAGTTAGTGATGAAAGCTTTAAAAAGAGCTTATCAAAAGGGAGAAATAATTCCCCTTCATGTATGTTCTTTGTGTAGTCTTATTTCTGTTGCTCTTGAACCTTTACAATCAGATGAAGATGAAGATTATAAACAGGATACTGCTATTATTGGACCTATAGCAGAACAAGCTAATGGTGTTTTTGATGAAAATATATGTGAGGGGGTTAGTGAACTGGCAGGAACAGATAGACTCATGTCTAATAGAAAGAAGGAAAGGAAAGAGGAAGTTTATGGAGCTTTTCCAGCAGTCGCTATGCCATCTGCTCCAAATTATGATTAATTGTCTTTTGAACCAGCATCTGCACCTCCTAAGGTATCTACTGATCCATTTTTTACATTGGATGACCCTCCTAAAGTTTCTGTTTTTGTGCCAGCAGAATCCTCTTCAATTATGAAAAGTACATCACAGGGAAGTAGAGAAGGAGTTTCAGAGGCTATGCAATTTTTTTCTACTTTTCCGGTAACAGTAACTCAAATTCCAGTAGATGCTGACAAACCCCAAGGGGGTGGACAGTATGAGCATGCTCCTATTCCTTTTAAAACTATTAAAGAATTAAAACAAGCATGCACTCAATATGGTGTAAATTCTCCTTATACTCAATGATTGGTGCAAGGGATGGCACAAGCAGACAGATAAATACCCTGGGACTGGGATTTGTTAGCTCAAGCTGTTCTTAGTCCAGCAGAATTTTTACAATTTAAAACTTGGTGAGCTGATGAAGCCAATATTGTAGCATGATGATATCAACAGCAAAATCCACCAGTGCCTATTATTGCTGAACAAATATTAGGAATAGGTCAATGGGCTGGGGTTCCTTGCCAAGCTTGATATGATGATATTGCCATTGTACAAGTTTGACTGTGCTGCCTAGCTGCCTGGCAATGAATTTCCACCCCTGGACAGGCTGTACAATCATTTTCAAAAATTGTTCAAGGAAATACTGAACCTTACTTTGAATTTGCAGCTTGGCTGCAGATGTAGTCAACAAAACGGTAACTCAGCCTGACCTTAAAAAGATGCTTATTCTGATGTTGGCTTTTGATAATGCTAATAGGGAGTGTAAAAAGGCTTTGAGTCCCATAAAGGCAAATGGAGATACTTTACAGGATTATATAAGGGCATGCCAAGACATTGGGTCTAATACATCTAACATGACCCTTCTTGCAGCAGCTATAAAGGGGCATAGTCCTATGATTAACAATTTAAATTGCTTTAAATGTGGGAAATGAGGTCATATGAAAAAAGATTGCTGAGCCAAAAAGATTGCTGAGCCAAAACTGAGCTCCATCTAGTGGCAATAATAGATCAATACCGACTCGTGTATGTCCTATATGTCAGAAGGGGTTTCACTGGGCCAAGGAATACCATTCTAAATATCATAAAAATGGCAGTCTCATTAATAAGTCAGGAAACTTCCAAGCAGGCCTCGCTCAAGACCCCCAACCTAGCTCAAATCTACCCAGTAGTAATGACTGTGTTGACTTCAATTTTGGAGTGCAGTAGCTATGTTAAAAGATTAACTATTTGGTTTTATTGAAGCCAACACAGAACTTCCTGTTTTTTTCCCAATGGTAAATAAAATACTTACAGAAAAAAAAAAAATCTACCCAGTCAGCAACGGAGCAGCTTGCTCCGGTCTATAACAGAACTTAAGGCAGTTACTAAAGGCAGTGCAGCTGTCGATCTTCCCTCAGCTGAAACTAAGTTCATTATGCCTTCACTGGGTATACAAAAAATAAGAACAGGAATTAAAGGGCCTATCCCAGAAAACAATGTAGGTTTCATTATTGGCTGTAGCAGTCTTACGACCCAAGGTGTTTTGGTGCAAATCGGGATCATTGATGCAAACCGGGATCATTGACTCAGATTTTGATGGAGAAATTTGTTTATTGGTACAAATGTTAACTCCCTATCAAATTGAATCAGGAGATATCATAGCTCAACTTCTTTTGTTACCGTATCATAAACCTCCTATAAAACGTGCAAAGGAATTTGGTTCCATTAGGCCTAAAGTCTTTTGACAAACAGCAATTGGAGATGAAAGGCCTGAAATTACCATAAAAATAAATGGAAAGATATTTTTAGGATTAGTGGATACCGCAGCTGATGTCTCTATTATTGCTAAATGATACTGGCTACAAGCTTGGACTTTGCAAAAGGTGCCTACAGTTTTCACTGGCATTGGCACAATGACAGATGTTTACCAGAGTACTCAGATATTTAAGGTAGAAGGTCTGTAAGGACAAGAGGCTGCTCTGCAACCTTATGTTGCCGATGTAGGACTTAATTTATGGAGAAGAGACTTATTATACCAATGGGGAGCTTATTTGAATATTCCTCATGTTTCTGATACAGCTAAACATCTTATTACTCATATGCAATATGCTCCCCCTTCCCGACCTGAAACTGGATTACTGGAGACTACAGTGGCCTAGGATATTCAAATTTAGAGTAGGGGCTACTGTTACAAAGGGCTTCCCATTACCTTTAAAATGGCTGACAAACAAGCCTATCTGAGTAGAACAGTGGCCCCTTCCAAAAGAAAAATTGGAAGCCCTGAAAAAATTAGTGCAGGAGCAGTTAATGGCAGGACATATTGAGCCCTCTACTAGTCCGTGGAATTCTCCAGTTTTTGTAATTAAAAAGAAATCTGGCAAATGGCACATGTTAACTGATTTGTGTGAAATTAACAAAGTTATTCAACCTATGGGATCTTTACAGCCTGGTTTGCCATCCTCAACTATGATCCCACAAAATTGGCATATTATTATTAATGACTTAAAAGATTGTTTCTTTACTATTCCTCTTAATCCAAATGATAGAGAAAAATTTGCATTTACTATTCCGTCTATTAATCATTCAGCTCCTACCGAACGATATCAGTGGAAAGTTTTACCTCAGGGAATGATGAACAGTCCTACATTATGTCAATCCTTTGTTGACATCCCATTATAAATTTTACCAAAACAATTTCCTAAGGCTATAATTATTCATTATATGGATGATATTCTTTTTGCCACCAAACAATCTTCTGAGCTGAAACAACTATTTCAGCTGGCTAAAGAAATTCTTCCTCAATATGGATTGCAAATAGCAGATGTATTTATGGAATAAAGTACAGAATTGAGGTGATTACAAGGATAACAAGCAGAAAAAAATTTGTTACCAAAAATATCAGTTAAAATTTTGTGCCAACATTAATTTGCAATTAAATTTTGTAGACAAACATCTTAAAACAATAAACATACATAGCTCAATTAAAAAAAAATTCAAAAACAGGTTCCTTTTCAATATTTAGGACATACTATTAATGAAAATATTATAACTCCACAAAAAGCCCAGTTTTGTACTGATAATTTACGTACTTTAAATGATTTTCAGAAATTACTGGGTGATATTAATTGGGGACAGCCTACTTTAGGAATTCTAACTTATGCTTTAACTAATCTTTTCAATACTCTAACAGGAGACCCTGACTTAAATAGTCCTCGTATCTTAAGCCCAGAAGCAAAAGAGGAGTTAAAATGGCTAGAAAAAAGAGTGCAAAATAGCTAACTAACAAGGATAAATGTAAATCTTACAATTTCTCTTTTAATATTTCCATCTTGCCATTCCCCTACTGGGATACTTTGGCAAGAGGAGGGCATAATAGAATGGATATTCCTACCAAACAAAGATACAAAAAAACTTCATACTTGTCCTGAAAAAATCTCAGCAATAATATCAAAGGGCCATATTCACCTGAGACAGCTTATGGCTAGAGATCCTGATAAAATCATACTAGATCTTACAAAGCAGGAGCTTTATCAGCTCTGGCAATTCAGTAACCCTTGGCAAGTGGCTTTAGCAGATTTTATTGGAACAATTGACAATCATTTCCCAAACTCAAAATTTTTCCAGTTTTTAAAATGTATTTCATGGATTCTTCCTAAGGTTGTCAAACAACAACCACTCTCTGCTGTGCCAACTTACTACACTGATGACAGCAGTAATGGAAATGCAGGCTATTTAGGCCCAACTACAAAATCTTGGAAAACACCTTATTTATCTGCCCAAAAGGTAGAACTTACTGCTGTTATTTAATTGCTAACTGATGTTTCTGAGCCTTTAAATACTGTGTCTGATTCTGCTTATGTTTGTCACATTGTTTGTTATACAGAAACAGCTCAAATAACTCCAGCTTCTGAATTAGAAGTTCTTTTCTTACAATTACAAAACACTTTTTGTGAACGATCTAATCCAATCTACATTACTCATATTCATTCCCATTCTCAACTTCCTGGCCCTATGGCTTCACAGAATGATTTAGTAGATAAACTTATTTCTCATACAGAATCTCCTGCTGATTATCATAAACTTACACATACTAATGCTTCTGGCTTATGTCATAAGTATCCCCACTTAGCAGTAAAAGAAAGTAAGAGTATGGGTCCTACTTGTGGGCCCATAAATGCCCCCACTTTCTCTCCAGGAACTAATCCCTGTGGAGAACATCCTAATGAAATTTGGCAAATGGATGTTACACATGTGCCCTCTTTTGGCCACCTTCAGTATGTGCATGTGACAGTGGACACATATTCTAATTTTATTTCGGCAACTGCTCAAGCTGGTGAAAAGGCCTCACATGTACGTTCTCATTTATTACATTGTTTTGCTGTAATGGGCCTGCTGGCACAGCTAAAAACTGATAATGGGCCTGCCTATCTTAGTCAATCTTTCAAAAAATTTTGCAGTGACTGGACTATTAAACATGTTACAGGAATTCCATATAACCTCCAAGGACAAGCAACAGTAGAAAAAAGTAATCACTTATTAAAATTAATGTTGCAAAAACAAAAAGGGGGAGATGGAGGAGAATCTGCTGAAGACAAACTATCTAAAGCATTGCTTACCTTAAATTGTCTTAATAGACAACAAATTTCTAATACCACAGCAGCAGAAAGACATTGGGAGGTTAAAAAAAGGAAAGAAAATGAAAAATGTGGACAACCAATATATTGGAAAAATGAAACAACCAATAAATGGGAGAAAGGAGAGATAAAATTTTGGGGCCGAGGTTTTGCTCTTATTACAGAAACAGGAGAAGAGCAGTAGATCGCCTCCAGAAGAATCAAACCTAGAGATGAAGATGCTGCCAAGACTTAAACTATGGACATGGTGGTTTTACATTGGGTTAATTATAGGTAAAGTATTAGGTCAAGGTAAGATACCACATCATTATTACACTTATTGGGCATACATAACCAACCCACCTCTTCTAGAGCTGTTAACTTGGAATGATAAGTCTTACCCAACTTATCTTAATCAATCTCACCATTTTCCAGGACCTATAAATATATGACTATCCTTAAAACCAAAAGAAGAAGGGAAACTTATAGAAAATTTAACTTTACCTTTTATAGACTGCCCTATTTGTATTGGATATGGTTCTATATGCATGCAACCTAAAAATCACAGTATAGTTTTAATAGAAAAATCAAACTCAAATTTATGTTCTCATTTTCCCTTCTTTGCCATATAAGCCAGAAAATGTGGTAAATCTTATGTGTCCCTCTCACAACAGACTACTTAATGACAAATGGCATATTTGTCATGGGCTTACAGAGGTTGTGTTGTTTAATGATTCCTATGGAATTGTAAAGGATCGGGCCCTTATAGGGATACCAAAACCTACTAAAAACACAACCATATCTTGGTTCATTAATAATTCAACCATAATTACAAATGACAGAAATCCTTATTTCTGGAATTCTGGTAATACAGCATTTATTAACAGCTCAATAATTTGGAAAAATCAAGGAAGATATATCCCACAACCATGGGACACTAAACTTAACAAAACTCAAAGTTATTTGTGGAAATTATTTTTGGGAACTTGTCCAATTTTTGAAAGGCAAGGCAGCAAAACTGATATTACTAGTTTAAAAAAGAAAAATTAACTCAATTTCTTACAGTATGTGTAGGAGATCCTATAGTTTTATCATTGGAAAAGTAACTTTTGGTGAAAGGAAGACTAATTGCTCTTTATTTACATGTCTTAAGAATTCATATTTGCAGGAAAAGCAAACTCTTTTTATAACAAGAAGAATAAAAGGACTATGGTTACCGATTCAGATGACCAGACGTTGGCAGCAGTCTCCAGAATCCCAGTTGCTGTAGCATTTCCTCAACCATTATTTAAAAAGAACTAAAAGACTGATTGGACTTTTAATAGCAGGAATTTTGGGACTGATTGGCATCATAACCACTGCAGCTATCACTGGCACAGCCCTGCATCAAGGAGTCCAGAATCAACAATATGTTAAGGACTGGCATAAAAATGCAAGTGAGATGTGGCATAGCCAGTCTCACATTGATATGGAATGAATAAGCGTATGAATGATCTTGAAACAGCTATTATACATTTGGGTAATCAAATTTATAATTTAAACTAGTTAAGAGCTCTTAAATGTGATTGGAATGAAAGTTCTTTTTGTATTACTCCTTTGGCTTATAATAATAGTGAATGTGATTGGGAGGAAGTGAAAAATCATTTGATTGGATATAAGCATAATGTTTCTATAGCTCTTTTAGAATTGCAAAAGAAGGCATTGAGCATGTATCAAAATGAATTGAAAGAAACCACTGGTGCAGCCATTTCACTGGTGGAAACAAAAAACAGTTCAAATATCATTTTGGATTGGATTAAGAATTATTGCTATATGCATTTTAATTGTTTGTATTGTCAAAGCTAAAGTAATAACATATATTCATAGAAAAAATGAAGAATTAGACCAGATAAAAGCATTTCTGTTAAGAAACTTGGCCAAGAAAAACTAATTTTGCATTATTTAGTAGAAAGATTCTGCTAATAACCCCTTGATCTTTTTTTTTTTTTTTTTTTTTTTTTTTTTTTTTTTTTAAGATTTTATTTATTTATTCATTTATCCCCCCCTTGCTGCTTGTGCTTGTCGGGTCAGCCAACCACGCCATGCGGGCGGGCTTGCCCTCACCAGGAGGCCCCGGGAACCGAACCCGGGGCCTCCCATATGGCAAACGGGAGCCCCACTGATTGAGCCACAGCCGCCTCCCCCCCTTGATCTTAATACTAATTATCTGCACAAAAAATATTCACTTAAGTAACCTGAAGAAGTATAAATATTAATGAAATTGCCTTCCATGTAAGAGCTCAAAAGCTTGACTGGTAGTCAATGATGGGTAAGATTCACAGAGGAGGACAATCTAAGACAGGCACAGTCACAAGAGCCTATGGAAGAAGACAAGTGTGACAGGAGGTCACCTTGTATCAGCTCATATAATGGTTCCTATGAGCTTTAACTAATAAAAAAGGGGGAAATGATGGAGTTTCAATTAAAGGCCATGACTACTGACAAAAAAGCAGGTCACCTTGGAATATAATAAACAAGCTCTCCAGTCTCATGCTCTAGGAGCTGAGTGGAGAAACATCCTGAGACAATGCCTGTAAATTGCAGAAATGTAAAAGAGCTGAGTCATTGACCTTTAAGACTTGTTGATTCGGCTCATGGGTAACTATTAAGTATCTATTACCCTTGCACATGCGCACATGTATTGGATTGGTCAAAAACCAAATAAAAGCCATGCTCTATGAAGTGGCTGGGCTCTTCTCTCCATATCGGATGGAGAGTCCCCTCATCTCAGGTTTTCTTCTCTTTGTCTTATTCTTTCTTTCTCCTCCACGGCACCATTTTCACGAACCCAGTTCCTGAACGCCCACAGGATTTATTCTAATTGGAGTATGCTGTTTCCTGGACACATATATTCATGTCTTTCATGAGAGTTGGGAGAATTTTGTCCATTATTTTCTGAAGTACTCTTTCTGCCATTTTTGCCTTCTCTTCTCCTTCTGGAACTCCCATAAGAGTATGTTGGTTCACTTTGTGCTATCATTCAACTCCCTGATCACTTGCTCAATTTTTCCCAGTCTCTTCTCTCTCTCTCCTTCTCTCTTTAAAATTTTAGCTCTTCTCATCTGATTCTTTCTTCTATGATTTCCAATCTGCTGTTGCTTGCCTCTATTGTATTTTTAATCTCATTTGCTGTGTCTTTCATTTCTGTAAGCTCTGCTATTTTTCTACCCAAGATTTAAAATTTTTCTTTATACTCACCCAGCATCTTTTTTTTTTTTCACTTTTGAGGTATTTTTATTTTGATAAGAGATATTTTTGTATTGAATAATGTTTTGCCTTTTTTGTTGTTGCTGTTAATCCAATACTTGGAACAAAAAGTAAGAATTCAGCCTTGTGTGAAGTACTTGTATCAGAAATACTTCAGAAACACTAAAGATAATATCTGAATATGAATTTTTATGCCACTCAATTGGCAGATTGGTGAAAACATATGGGCAAAAAAATAAAAAATCTTCATTACTAGAAGAGGAAAGAAGAAAATAATTTGTAAATGTTTCTTCTAAAATAGGTGGTTTCCTATACTTTAACTCATTTTGGCAATCCAAAGCACATTCTTTAATAGAGGTGATAAAGGTGATAAACATAAATTATGAAGTGGAATAGCCTAAGGGATTTAAAGTATTAAAACCTTTATATACAAAAAGAGTAAGTAAAATGGATATTTGCAAAAATTCTTCTTAAAACTCAAATATTTTAGAAATACCATAGCTAATTAAACAAAACAATTTTAATAGATTAAGAAGTCAATGACAATGTTACATCAGATTCAGGATTAAAGGATGTAGTGATAAGGGAAGTGCTGGGACCCTAACCCCCCTCAGCAGAAACCCACACCTTTAGGAGAATAAACTCCCCTCAGTTCCTTTTCTCCCATCCTCCCTTTTCTCCATGGAATCCACATCTTATAAAGATAAGCACTCCCCACCTGCCTCTTTCAACTGAAATTTACAACTCTAAACAGATAATGACTCTTTTCCTCCCTAATAGCCCTGTGCTTTAGGAAGATAAGATAACCATGCTCTTTTTGCTTTTGTAACCCTGCCTGTCTGCTTGTTTAGGAATTTGCCTGCTTAAAGTTCCACTTAGAGTTCCTATATAAACTTATGAAAATCAATACACAGGGCTCAGATTTTTTTGGAGTCTTGACTCTCCTCTGGAACCACATGTAATAAAACTTTGTTCATCAGCGCCCCCAAGAGTGTCACTTGGGTTTTTCATTCCATCTGCCACAACATTTGGCTCCCTGACCAGGAAAACCCAATTGAGCAGACCCATTGTGCCTCTAGCTTGGGGTTGATGAGCATGGCCACTGGTGATCTCTGAGTGAACTAAGTGGGTGCCACCCATCCTCTTTATGGGACTTCCTTCTGAGGTGGTCCCCACAGGCCATGTCCTCACACCCCAGCCTGATTGAGTGGGGAGGTGGACTGAACAGTGCCAGAAGACACCAGAAAGGTAAGGCCCCCAGTGCCAAGTCCTCAGTCAGGCCCATCTCCAGATGGAAGAAGACTGCTCACCTCCTGAAATCTTGAGTACTGAGATTTCAAAATAGGTCAATCCCTGTGGGAGGGACTGCATAACCTCTGAGTGACTGTGTGAGTGAGTGAGGATGGCAGAGGCTTGTATCTGCCACATCAGTCTTTGACTCCACTGCCTATGCTATGGAGCCTGTGTGGGCCCTAATCTGTTTTCTGTGGCTATGTCATATGCCATAACAGCTCACACAAATTTTGCCCAAGCACCTTAGCCAAGATGAGCTGAAGTTCTTGTGAGAAATGTACCAGGTGGGCATCTGAGTGGCCTTGAAAGAGGTGACCCCTTCCCTTGTCTGTCTTGTGCCACTGATGCAGGGTATGGGCACATCACAGTCAAAACCTACCATCTTAAACTGCATGCTATAGAATTTCTAGAAAGGTTTTTCCAGAGATTATGACATCTAGATGAACCCCGGCACCCTCCAAATCTTATGTGAAGTAGAATGGCCCAGTTTTAATGTTGACTGGCCCTTGGAAGGGACCCTGGATATACCCAGGGTCCGTACAATGTGGCTGGTTGTTACAGGAACTCCTGGCCAACCCAATCAGTTTCCCTACATAGACTCTTGGTTAAAGATAACCCAGACTCTGCCCCTGTGGTTTCAATTGTGCATTGGAAAAAAAAGACAGAACAGGGTCTTGGTTGCACAGGGAATGGGGCTCCAAGAACCAGTCATTTATCAAGGGTCCTCAGAGGAGGACCCACCACCCCCAACACTGCTGTCATATGCTCTGGCTTCTCTAGTCTCTCCTCCTAATCCAGGAGTGCAGGCAGATCTTCCAGAAATACTCCAATCTTTGGTCTCTCCTTCTAGCCTGGGAGTGCAGATAGATCTCCCAGAAACACCTCCACCTTCGGTCCCTCCGGTAACATCAACCCCCTCTGAGGAAAGCCCTAGAATCCTAATAGCAAGGAGGCTCCAGTAGGCACAACCCATGTTACAGATGACCCTCCATAAACCACAGGGTCCAGCCCTGATCAGCAAGTATGGGACCATCTGACCCAGGAGGCCTGTATTATACTACAAGCCCTTCACAACTACAGACCTCTTAAATTGGAAGGACCACAGCCCCTCCTACTCAGAAAAGCCCCAGGCCCTTATTGATTTCATGGAATCCATTTTCCAAACCAATCATCTTACTTGGGATGATTGCCACCAACTCCTCCTGACTTTGTTTAATACAGAGGAGAGAAGATGGATTCTGATAAAAGCCCAAAAGTGCCCGCAGGAGCAGGCTCCTACTGGTATCTTAAACCCAGAATATTGGGAATGAGAGGTGGCACCAGAAGCCCAACTGAACTGGGGCTTCAACACTGATCAGGGACAGGCTGCATTCCAGCAATATCAGGAAGCTCTCCTCCAAGGGATCTGAGAAAGGGCAAAATGATCCACTAACATGAGAAAGACTTTAGTTACTCAAAATCCTGACAAATCTCTGGGAGATTTTAATGAACGACTTTGTAAGGACTTCAGAATCCACATTCCTTTTGACCCAGAAGCTCTGGAAAACCAGAGGATGGTGAATGACACCTTTGTTGTGCAGGCAGCAATATACATTAAAGAAATTAGATGGGTTCCTGGGGATAAACATCTCTCAACTCCTGGAATTCATCAACAAAGTATTCAATCAAGATGAAGCCACCAAACGAGAAGCCAAGAAGCAATAAAACATCAAGCCTCCATACTGGCAGCAGTCTTGGGAAATCCTGACCCCACCAGATGAGAAGGGTCACCTCAAAAAGGGGGAACAAGCACCAGAAGTGTGCCTCTGGCCAGAGACCAAATGTGCCTATTGCAAAGAAAGTGGACCCTGGAAAAATGAGTGCCCCCAAAAGACTCAGGCATATAGAGGGAACATCCCTAAAGGGAAATACCAACCTGAGCCCCAAGACCATCTGATAAGGCTGGCAGGGCTCAACCCTGAATAGGGGTGACTGGGTTCACTGGAAATTGGCCCCCATGAGTCTGTGGTCAAGCTACAAGTTGTGGGCCAGTCAATGACTTTCATGGTGGACACTGGCACTGAACATTTTGTGGTCACAACCCTTATCATCCCTTTTAGTGGAAAAACCACTAAAATCATAGTAGCAACTGAGGACCAGTCAAGCCAATGGCCTTTTTGCCAGTCAAGAACTTGCCAGCTCAGTGGCCATGAAGTAACTCATGAATTTCTGTACCTACCTGAATGTCCAGTTCCTCTGCTTGGTAGGGACCTCTTAATCAAACTGGGAGCCCAGATTACCTTCAAACCTGAAGGGCCAACAAGCTTAAACTTCAGGACCAGCCTCACTCTCCTCATCACCATGCCCCAGAGCAAAGAATGGAGACTTCATGCAGAAGTTCAGGTCAGAATCTGGAAAAACTGCTGGAACTTTCCCTAGGTTTGGGCGGAAAAAAACCCATCAGGAATGTAATGAACCATGAACCTATCATCATCGAACTGAAGCCTGGAATGGTCCCATTCTGGCAGAGGCAGTATCTGATCACACATGAAGTGCAATTGGGCATGGTTGAACATATAGATCACCTTAGAAAAGAGGGAATCCTAATTGAGTGCCTGTCACCGTGGAACACCATGTTATTACCAATAAAAAAGCCAGTTGGGACCAGATATTGACCAGTGCAGGATTTATTTTTGCCACTCTCACCTTACATCAGGTTGTTTCCAACCCATACACTTTGCTAGGTCAGCTGCCACCTGAAGCTGCCTGGTTCACTTGCCTGGACCTGAAAGACACTTTCTTCTGCCTGCAGCTGGCCCCCCCGAGCCAGCTTCTTTTTGCGTTTGAATGGGAAGATTCCAAAACCCAGCAGAAAACTCAGCTAACCTGGAACTGGCTCCTGCAAGGCTTCAAAAACTCCCCTACCCTTTTCAGGGAAGACTTGGCAGCAGATCTGGCCACATACCCATGGGAAGACTGCAGGTGTGCCCTCTTGCAATACGTAGATGACCTCCTACTTGCCAGTGAGATGGAAGAGGACTGCTGGAGAGGGATCCAGACTGTCCTACAACTTCTAACAACAGACTGGGTACAAAGTACCTTGGAGAAGGCTCAGATCTGTAAAGCACAGGTCAAGTACCTGGGGTTCAGCATCAAACAAGGGCGCTGGACACTTGGACCTGAATGAAAGAAAGTGATATGCACCACCCCTACCCCCACCACAAAAAGAAAGCTTCACGAGTTCCTTGGGGCTGCAGGGTTCTAAAGCATCTGGATTCCCAGGTTTGCAGCCATGGCCAAACCCCTTTATGAAGTTCTGGTGGGTCCAGAAAAAGAGCTTCTTGCCTGGGGAGAAACTCAACAGGGGGCCCTTCAAAACATCAAAAGACAACTTGGCCGAGCCCCTGCCTTGGGGCTTCTGGGTATGACTCAAAACTTTAACCTGTTTGTGCATGAAAAAAACAAAGTAGCATTGGGTGTTTTCACACAAACAGTCAGTCCCTGGAAAGACCCATTGCTTATCTCTCCAAGCAGCTTGACCCTGTGGCTGCAGTGTAGCTGCCATGCCTGAAAGCTCTGGCAGCAACCATAACCCTTATCAAAGAAGCCAACAAACTAACTCTTGGACAGGCAATTCATGTTATGGTGCCATATGCAGTCACTGCCCTAATAAACTCACATGGGTATCAGTGGATATCGAATCCCCAACTTACACATTACCAATGTCTACTCTGTGAAAATCCCAGAGAGACAATATAAACAGTGCAGTCTAAACCCTGCCACCTTTCTGCCAGATTAGGAAGGGGCTCCTGAGCATGACTGTGTTGAAGTGACTGAGGAAGTTTATACCAGTTGCTCTGACCTCCAAGATAAACCACTCCCTTCCCCAGATCAGGCACTATTTACAGATGGGCACAGTCTTGTTAAAAATGGGGAAAAGCTTGCTGGAGATGCAGTCACCACTACCAAATGGGTGGTGGAAGTGGTGTCTCTACTGTGGGGATGGTCTACACAATGAGCAGAACTCTGGGTGCTGGTCCAAGCCCTGCAGTTAGCTGCTGGGCAAGCGGTAAACATTTACACTGACTCTAAGTATGCATTTGCTACCATTCATACCCATGGGGCAATTTATAAAGAAAGAGGGCTCCTAAACACAGGAGAAAAGGAAATAAAAAACAAAGAAGAAATCTTCCAAATGTTAAAAGCAATCTGGAAACCAGACAAAGTTGCCATCATCCACTGCCAGGGACATCAGAAAGGAATGGACATGGTTGCTCAAGGAAACAGGCTAGCCAAAAAATCACCTTGGCAAGCAGCTGAAGGAACCCACAGAATACGAGGCCCAGAATTGACACCACAGCTGTCCCTCTTGAGATAAGAGACTAATCAACTAAGCTCTAACCGGGAAGAACAGGAATGGTCTAAGAGAGAAGGGAGAATCTGAACCTCTGAAGGAATTTGGCTGCTCCCAGATGACTGGATTTTTGTCCTCAAAGGAGCTGCTCATTCCCTCATCCAGTGATACCACCAACTCACCCACCTGGGGAAAACTGTGCTAGAAGTCTTGCTCTGGAGATACTACTACATAGCCTGGCTAGCTTCTCTGTGCCACCATCAGCAACCAGTGGCAAGTTTGTGTAAAAAACAACCCTTTGCAGGGCCCCATGCTCTGGCAGGTGTCCAGCACATGGGGATGGCCCCCTTTGATGATCTCACAGTAGATTTCACAGAATTGAAACCAAGTCATGGGCACAAATATCTGTTGGTGATGATATGTACCTTTTCAGGTTGGGTCAAACCTTTCCCCACTCACACTGAAAAGGCAAGAGAAGTGACTAAGGCTTTACTTAGAGAAATCATTCCACAACACAGGCTGCCACAGTCTTTTGGAAGTGATAATGGCCCGGCCTTTGTGGCTGCCATAGTCCTAGAGCTAGCAAAAATGTTAGGAATCAAGTGGAAACTCCATACCGCTTACAGGCCCCACAGTTCATGGAAAGTTGAAAGCATTAATTGAACCCTCAGAGCCACTCTAGCCAAATTCTGCCAAGAAACTGGCCTTCCCTGGGTAGACTTACTTCCCTTGACCATTCTCCAAGTTAGGTGAACCCCAGGACCTGTAGGCTATACACCCTTTGAAATTCTATTTGGGTGGCTACCCCCAATTGTCCAGACCTTCAAAGGAAATCTCAAACTTCTGGGGGAAGCTAGACAAGATTCCATCTCCAGCAGCTGGGGAAAACTTTAGCTGAAATACACAAAACTGTCTTGTCCCAGAACCTCATCCCCCAGGACACCGGGTGCATCCCCACTGGCCAGGAGACCTAGTCTGGGTCAAAGACTGGAAAAAAGAACTCCTTCAGCCTTCCTGGACAGGTCCACATACTGTGATCCTTGTAACTCCTACTGCTCTTAAAGTTGCAGGCATCATCCCTTGGATCTATCATTCCAGAGACAAGAAGGCATACCCTGATAAAGAGCAGGACTGCTGGACAGCCCAACCCATACCCAGCCATCCCTTGAGATTGTGAGTCAGCCAGGATCCCCAAGCACTGACCTCATCAAACACCTGCTGAATGGACTCCTGATCCTGGTGGATCCTGTGCTTATACAGCCTCCTTGCCTTGGTATTTGGAGTTGAACTCACTGCTGTGGCCCCTGCAGACTGGACTGTTGTGAATAGAGCCCTAATTGCAATTGCTTACTGTGTATAATAGGATGTTTCTGTGCCTTGACTTACTTGTCCTTTCCTTCCTCCCCCCCTCCCAGGAGCCAATACCCACCCCCAAAATCTATGGCAGCTTCAAGTTAGTCAAAGTTGGGGCAAACAATCCATGCTGAATGCTGCAGTCCTGTTCTTGGCGAGTGCAACTTCAGCCTCTGTAATATTTGATGCTTGTAGTGCAATCCAAGATCACGCTCCTTACACCTTGCTAGTTGCCCTGTACCCCTGTGCCCCCATACCTGCCTCCAGGAGAGGGTACAGGGGTCACAACTATGGGAGTTATGACAAATACCTCTGCCAAGACCTCTAAAAGAGTGGAGGATTCTCTTACTCTTGGACCTTGCTGGTAGGTGCCACCACACCCTGGAAGGGGTCCCACTGACTTCTCCATATCTCCAACAGAAAATCCCCGGCCCAGCAGGGTGTGCATAGAAACCTATGACCCCATAAAACTCACCTTATTAAACATAAACACTGGGTCAGAAAATACCTTTTTAAAGACCCAAACAGGACTAAAACTAGGAAGCAGAATATACGACCCATGGGTGCCAGACCCAGGGGACCACATACTGGTCCAACTGATCCCGGTAAACCAACCCCCAGGGAAAGCCCTGATGAAAAATATCAGGCCCAGACACTAAAGGCCAAAGTTAGAACAACCCCCTGCAATGCCCTTTTGAACCAGGTTCAAAATTTCCACCAACTCCTAAACGAATCTTGGCCCGACATAGCTGCAACTTGCTGACTATGCACTTCCTCAAGTCTAACCATCTTCCCCATACCTGTCCCATGGAATGTAACCCTCTTGACCCATGACATCTCTGTGGCAGGAACCAGGCCCCTCCCAGGCTGCATAACCAAACCCCAAGGAACACTGGCTAACTATAAAAACATAACTATCAGGTCTCCTTCAACCATCCTCCTTCTTAGAAGGGCCAACTGTAACACCAACTCCCCACTCAATGAGCCTGACCAATGCACCACAAACACCACCATCTGGGTCTTTGGTACCAATGCCTACTGGTGCCTACCCCAGGATGGCCAGGGCATCTGCTACCTGTCTTGCCCAGTACCATCATTCTCAGTGTATGGAGATGAATTGCCTGGAAAGCGCTCCTGAGCCAAATGAACAATACAGGCAATTTTGATACTCTTAGGACTAGGAGTAGTCAAGAGTGCAACAGTAGTGGAGGCCTCACTCACAGTTGGTCAGAAGGGCTTGCAAGCACTAGCACAGGAAACATCAAATGACCTCAAAGAAATATTGGGTTGCAAGACCAGATAGACTCATTGGCAGAAGTGGTTTTTCAAAACAGGTGAGGATTAAACTTGTTCACCACAGGTTCAGGGGGGATCTGCCAGGCCCTGCGGGAAGAATGTTGTTTCTATGCAAACTTCTTAGGAATAGTTAGGGACAAGGTGGCCCTACTAAAGAAATGAGCCAAAGACTGCTTAAACTGTGTATACCAGACATCTGCCAATGGGAACTACTTCTAGTACTTCCTTTCCTGGATTTTGCCATTTATGCCAGTAATAGCCTCAGTCTTCTTCCTCTTAACTTTCAGGTCATGCATTCTATGGTACCTAACACAATACATCACTTCCCACTTAAATGCCTTAAAACACCAAGTAAGGCCTTGTGTTAAATATCAGCCCTTGGGGATTATAGAAAAATCCCCACGTTAGCAGATTATGCCCCATAAAGAATTATAAGGGCATCAAAAGGGGGGAATGATAAGGGAAGTGCTGGGGCCCTAACCCCCCTCAGCAGAAACCCACAGCTTTAGGAAAATAAACTCCCCTCAGTCGCTTTTCTCCCCTCCTCCCTTTTCTCCATGGAATCCACATTGTTAGGAAGATAAGTATTCCCAGCCTGCCCCTTTCAACTGGAATTTACAACTCTAAACAGATAATGACTCTTTTCCTCCCTAAGAGCCCTGTGCTCTTTTTGCTTTTGTAACTCTGCCTGTCCACTTGCTTAGGAATTTGCCCACTTAGAGTTTTGCTTAGAGTTCCTATACAAATTTATGATAATCAATACATGGGGCTCAGATTTTTTTGGAGATTTGACTCTCCTCTGGGCCTACACATAATAAAACTTCGTTCATCAGTCCCCCAGCCCCAGAGTGGCACTTGGGTTTTTCATTCCATCTGCTGCAACAGTAGTCCTCCATGAAGAGTTAAGACAGACATTTCACTTCAACCTTAATAAAAAAATACTTTATTGCTGAAAAGTCTAACCATCATCTGAGCCTTTTTGCTGCTGTAGGGTTTTGCCTTAATATTGATGGCTGCTGATTGATCAGTGAGATGGCTGCTGTAGGCTGGGGTGGCCAGACATGGGTAGCAAGCCAGGGTCCCACAACCCAGAGCAGCCCTCATTGCACAACCAATCCCACAGTGAACAGTGGGTCATGTGGGAAGAGCAGGCAATTGGAGCTCATCCAGTATCTTATTGTCTTTTATTTAGCCATGCTCTCCTTCAACTCCATGAATAGTTTTAGGAGACCTGTGTGAATCTCATTCATTAGTTGCTTCCAGTCCTGTGTCTCATCTGGGGCTTTTATTTGTTCCTTTGCCTGAGTCATATATTTTTTTCTTAGTAGGGCTAGTAATATTTTGCTGATGTCTTGGCATCTGATCATGATGTTGAGTTTACTTTGATGTTCAGTTCCTCCCTCTTGCCAAGGGATTTACTGTTAAGTAGCTGTGTGCTACCATTATTCTTTGATTCTTGGTTCTGTTTGTTATGTGTATTAAGGATTGCCCCCATTCAACTGCTCAAACCAGAGCTAAAGACTCAATAATGAGGTTCAGGTTAGCTTCCAAGGGCCTTGGAGAAGGAGGCATTAAAGGCATTTGATTGTCTTTATTTATTTATTTGTTTATTTATTTTTTTATTTTCCCTTCTTTCATGCACTTTTCTGGTCTGCCAGCAGATGTTAGTCTTTGGCAGACCTCTCAGCTCAGACTCCAGATGCTAGGGGGGAATGCATTCACTGTAACCCCAAGGGTGAGACAGAAGTGATGTCCTCATGGTGGGCCAAGCTTCACAAACAAACTTTTTCAGAAGCTGTTCTCCTTTGAATGACCACACCCTCCCTTACTCTGTTTCTTCAAGAACAAGCTCAGGACAATAGGGAGGGTGTTTAAGAAGGCAAATTATCTTTCATTCCCTGTGGGCTCTCAGGGAAAACAATAGCATAGCCCAACCCAGCCCAGAAGTGTGAGATCCCTCCAATGCAGTAAACCAAGTTCACTAGCCAAAATCTTAATTTGCTGTTGGCTGTTTCCCTCCCTCTCCCCTATCTTGGGAAAAGGACCTTTGCAAGCCCCTTGGTCTGCAGCCACCTGCCAGGGGCCAGTGGATCCCCTGCTCTTTGCTCTGAGGGTGGGGGAATGGGCACCAGTAGTTACTGCTGCAGCATTATGCATGGGATTTTTCCAGCCAGCCAAGACTACTTTCCTTCACTCCTCTCTCTTCTGGGTGGTGTCTAGCCTTCCCCTGGTGTCCTTACCACAGAACAGCCTTCCAGATAGTATCCACTTAGCCAATAGCGATTTATCTGGGTGAAAAGTGATCTCAATGCCTCTGTAATTTTCCATTTTCCGGGCCATTATATTGGTCATGGTCTTTTTCTATAACCATTCTCCTTTCTTCTGAAGTTAACAGCACATTCAATAAGGAGTTGGAATCAGGGAGTAGCTTTTTTCTCTTTTCTTTGTTGGAAGATTGTATTAGGCTTTTGACTTGCTAACATCACACCATGCTCAAAACATTGAACATATAATATTTCAACCCATTTCCTAAGTCTTTTATAATATATTTCTAGTTGCAATATAGTATTGTGTTCAAGAGATCCTTTTGATGGGTATTCCTGGCCATGCTCTAATTTATATGTGGCCTTGCATTTTTACTCAGAAATATCATTCTCTTTTTAGTTATGGGGATTCATAATCAAATTGTTCCCAATGTTTTAAGATGCAGTCTAGAAGATCACACTTCTCTTTCATTCTAGAGCTCAGTTTATTGCCCATTGTGGCTCCTTGTCAAGACTTGGTTGAATTACACTTTAAGTTTATTGACCAGAATTTTAGTACTTAATCAGGATACTACTTGGGGGTCTCCTACACCTAGGGGATGGAGTCTGGTGTAGAATTCTAATGTACAATTACAGGCCTACCCAGCTCCAAACCTAAGCCAAAACCAAAGACCAGGTGCGGTCTAGGCACCTACAGCCTCAGCAGGAGATATAAACCGTCACTCTAGAGAACAACTAATAATTTTGATAAGAAAATCAGTATTCACTGAGGCTGCAGGGATCTCATGGGCAGTCTGCTTCCTTCCTGATTGGCTGTTTCCAGCATTCTCAATGCCAGAGGCAGAGGAATCTTGATACCAGCTTTTGAAGACAAGGTACTCCTTCAAACACAGAGTGGAGCTCAGGGGTGCCCCACCTGAGGGGTCAATGAGTCCACCAGGCAGCAATCCTCTCAGAGGTCACAGAGTCCCATATGGGTTGTCAAGCCCTAGGGGACCCCTCACAGAACATCTGGGTCCATACCAGGCCCAGAGAATTGACTACCACACTGAGGTTGGTCACTCAAGGAAAGAGGTTTACTAAATTGGTGGAGGACAAGAGATTGGATGTCTCAGATCTGCCTCCCCAACAGAAAGTAGAGTGGCATTATATTGGCTTGTGTAGAGGAGGAGTTAGGGGTTGGGTTAAGGAGACTGACAGGTGGGAGGGGCTGCATCTTGTGCTTGCTCTAGAGAATTACATGTTTAACAGGAAAGCTATATGCTTGGTCCATACATCATGCATGTAGAGAAAATGGCATCTAAATCTCACCGAAAGGCATATAAAGTACTATTATAATGGACTAAAATTCAGTGAAGTTCAGTGTACTACTAAACTGAGTCTGCACTAGGAATGGGAAAATCTCATTACTTGGTTAATTAGCTTTTTTGATCAGCTACTGACCACAACTATTCTGCCTTGATTGGCTGGTTTCTAAATAGGGCAATGTTAAGCTTGGGAGAAAAACAAGTGTGGCATTGCTAAGGAAACAGGACAGAGGGATGGGTCAATAGGAATATAAAGGAAATTCATGGGCAGCGTCATTATGGGGCAATCATCTGGATGGGCAGGGCAATAAGGAATGAAGTTGCCCCTCAGATGCTCTGAATCATCATGTCTGCCTGGTGCATCATAAATCAGGACAGTTTGGATAGGCAGAGAATCATGGGTTATAGGCAGAGATCTTTCCATGTTCAAACCCATTCTCTGTGTTCCATGCAGCCACCCTGTTTCCTGAGAGAGGCAAGCTTCCATTTACACTGACATCTTCCTCCTCTGGTTGGTAAACCCCCTGCCCCACTGGTCACATATGTCATGTCTTCATGGTCTAGGCTTATGGAGTCTTTGGAACTGAAGTTAAGTGTAATACCCCAACAGATCTGCTCTCTGCCTAATCTCCATGGGGCTTCATGTCCAGTGTCTTCAGGTGTTAATTGTTGGATTTGCCAAAGCATAAGAAAAGAAAAAATATTTCATGTAGATACTGAAAAAGTCCCTCAGGCAACTTCTTTCCCAATGGGGTGAGGAGTTAATCCTACCCCTATTCTGTTCTCACAAAATGATGGCCCTTTCTGAGTTTGACCCACCTCTGCCATGATTGCCTTCCTTTTGAATGGGATCGTGGGTTAATCAAGACATGCAATTTATAGGGAATTAAGATTAGCACCTTTGAGCATCTGCTTTGGCAGACTCTGTGAAAGTCTATCTCAACAGACAGTATTAAGAAAAAGAAAGACAGCATTTATCCAGAGGTACAAAGAATAGGAGACTCTGAGAAGCTCTTTATAGCCTTGTGGCAACTATAGATGAAAATCTAGATTAAAGTATGCTTTTTTTCTTCAAAATTTAAATGATACATTTGGCATGAGAGAAGACATTTACCAATAACCAATTAACATTGAAAAATTCATTTTTCTGTCATTAGATTGAGAACTTCACAGTAGGAGGTATAGAATCTTATAATTACTGCTTTGCCCTCAGCACTGTATTTTTTCATTGGTTTCTAATAAATGTGATATGAATATATTTAAACTGAGAATGATCAAATCAATTATTTATTCTTTATATGCCTTTGGCACAAACCAGTCTTCCATCACTGCTCATTTATATTCCCACCCAAATTTCCTTGGAAATTTGAATCTTCATGTATTACTTAGCATTTAGAATCACATAAATTTTGCATCAATGTCCACATAAATACTATTATAAATTAAAGACTCCTTAATCCAACATCTAAAGCTGCACTGCTACATATTTCTCCCACCATGCTATTTCTCCAAGGGATAAATTGAGGTAAAAAATGGAAGCCAACCATAAATCCACCTGTGCTAGTGCTGTCTACCAGCAGATCTCAGGTTGGTGGCTGCTGGGCAAAATCTGTAGGAAGCAATGCACCATCCAGGATCAGTGAGGAAGTGTATGTGAGAGATGTTTCCTTCCCAGACAGACATTTATAGTGATCAAACCTCATGTGATTGGACACTCTGTATAACCAAATCAAGTGGATCCAATCACCTTTTTTTTTTTTTTTTTTTTTTGCCATTTCCAATCTTTTACAAACTTTCAGTTGCAACCTGTGTGTAATTTAGCAATATATATTTTATGCAAGTTCACAAAATATGTGCATGTCACTATACTGTCTATCTTTCTGCACCTTGCTTTTTGACTCAATTCCTTGAAAGACTCCACTTGGACAAGGATACTGTAGCTGAGTTCATTTCATTTCACTGCTGTTTACCACTGATTTGTATTATATGTGGATTTCTTTTTTAATCTCTTCTCCTTTTGGTTGACATTTGTGCTCTTTCCAGCATTTCCCTTCCATTAGTTATAGTGTTGTGGATAATTTGGGGGACATACACTTATTGATATGAAGAGAATATGAAGAATGGAAGACAAATATCATTACTTTGGGATATTTTCAAATGTCATCCAAGTGACCATTATGATTTCCAAGTGTTTAGACAGGAGCACCCCCACTGACACTGGAGAAGAATTTCCATTTTTTCATTTTGTGACCCTACTGGGTAGAGTTTGATTTAAGGAATTTTAAATATATGAATTTGTATTGGTTATTTGCATTTCATTTATTGTTTATGATGCAGTTTATAAAATTTTTACCACATGATTTTACTGATCTGTGAATTGTCTGGCCATCTTCTTTTTTTCTATATTTGTTGGTCATTCTATTTTTGGTTTTGAACTGGTAGATATTTTATTTTCTAACTCTTCTGGATACTATTACCTTCTAGGTGATACCATTGTCAATATATTTTCCCATTCTGTAACTGTCAGATAAGCAACAAAATAAAAAATTTTGTTGGGGGTTTGGATAAGCTGGTGTGAGTCTGGTAGGAGTTCTCTCTGATCATCTCATTTACTCATGTAGCAACTATGCCCTGAGCACTCACCCAGTGCCAGGTGTTCACTTAGGCCCCGGGTCCAGTGGTGAAAATGATCAATTTTCTCCTTGTCTTCCAGGAGCTCAGAGTATACAGGTAGAATTGGAAGAATGTAGCAAACATATACATGTGAAATAGAAGAGCAAGGTGCTACAAGTTTGGGGTGCTGGGAGACACTAGGTGGGTAGGCCTGAAAGGAGTCACTGAGGTGGCATTTATGCTGCAACCAGAATGAGTAACAAGAACCAAGCCTACACAAGTCTGTGAACAGCATGCCAGGAGAAGGCACAAATTCAGACTCTGAGGCTGAAGTGAGTTTGGCTTGAGAGGAGGTTAAAAAGGAAGCCAGTGTAGGTGGAGGGAACTTAGGAGGAGTGGTGGGGAGGGAGGGAGGAGGGGAGGGACAGATCTTGGGGCCTGGCAGATTATATTAGTTATCTATTAGTATGTGGCAATACTACCACTAAATTTATTGGCTTATAACAACAAATGTTTGTTATTGCACTATTTCTGTGAAAAAAGAATTCAAGCAAGGCTAAGCTGTGTGATTTTGCTCCAAAATCTCACCTAGACTGAGGAGTAGTCCCAACTGAGGTTTGACTTGGGAAGGATCTGCTTCCAAAGTCACTCATGAGTTATTGGCAGTTTGGACTGAGGGCTTGAATTTCTTTCTGTCTTTTATCAGGACCATCCCTCAGTTGCTTTCAATATGGGCCTCTGAACATCATAGCCTGTTTCCCCAGAGTGATATATATGAGAAAGGTAGAGAATATATATATATATATATATATATATATATATATATATATATATATA
>JAKSZT010054156.1:379206-415530 GCA_026826555.1 Tolypeutes matacus | reverse complement strand
CACTCACCCCTGATCTTTTCCCCCACTCCCCCTCACTCATGCTTTAGTCTGCCCTGGTGCTGAGAGGTCTCTAACCAGGCAGTTCCTTCTCTGCCTCTTCCTCTCCCCCAGTCTTCCAGAACTCCAGGTGGCCTGATCACTGCAAAGGAAAACCCTTCCCACCTAGGGGTACCCATAGTAAATCCCTCCCCCCAGGTGTGACCACCCTCTCTAGTCTTTCTGGGATTTCTGTCTCCCCAGCCCCAGCCCATCCAGAGCATGCTGGCCTGTGCTTCATCAGTGTTTTCTTTCTCTCCCCTACTAGGATAGCAATGAGTAAAGTCATCCTTGCCTATTGCATATGTTCTAGTGCAAGTTTTATTTTGACAACCACCCTGTGTTTATGCTGATAGGTTAGGATTAAATATGTTGATTATCACCCAAATACAAGAAAGTTTGCACACACACTCATATAGGAAAAGTGGGAATGGAGGGAGAATGGGTCAGGGTTACATAAAGCTCATTTTAAAGAACTCTCAGCCTTCTCAAGAATATGTTTCACTATTGCTACCTTAATTTTTAAGTTAATGTAAATATTTTCTTTCATTTGACCTTATGAACTCTGTGAATAAATATTTGGATAGCACTGTGCATTTACAAATTGCTTTTTAAAAGCTGTTTCCACAGACCCCACTTGTTCCTAACAAAGACTGAAGTCTTGATTTTCTTTTCCATTTTACATGTGAAAAAACATGAGGACCAGGGAGGGGGAGAGACAAGCCATTGTCATTCAGCAGAGGAAAAGAGGAGCTGCTTCAGGAATGTGGGCTTCTAAGCTCCAAGCTTCAATTTCTTTCTACCACTTTAGAAATAGAAGGGTTTGGCTCCCAGACAAGTGTGGCTAAATGAATCTGAATTTAGTGTAGATGATTTCCTTCCTTACCATCCATTTTTCAATCCCACATTAAAAGACACAAAGGTATTTCAAGTTATTGTGAGGCCCTGAAGAATGAATGAACCTAGTAGCCATATCAGGAAGTCACAGTTGACCAGACTGAACAGTTGCAGGCTTCAGGGAGGTAATTGGAACCAGGCAGCTCCACTAAGACAGCCCCTTGGCTTACTGGGTAAAAGCATGACCACATGGCCCTAGAGCTCCCTCTGCTGGCCAAAGCAGATCAGCCTTTTCTTTCTCATTGTCAGGAGATGCCAAGGCCTCCTGTGGTTGATGGGAGGTTTTTTGTAGAAGGGCCCCAGGAGAAGGGCCCAGTGTGGCCAAGAAAGGGAGGTAAGGTAAGTATGGAGAGGAGCTTTCCATGAGCAGATGGAAGAAAAAGCAGCTGTATGTGTGCTGGAGGTGGTTTCAGTGGTCTATGGGGTGGGGCCGACCATGAATGTCCTAAGACTTTTCAAGGGGTTTGGGAATAAACAATGACCACTTCAACTAATAAAACATTTAAATGTAAGGTTTTTAAACACATAAAGGAAGGACATATCAAATGACCATTGTCTGCAAGCTGAAGTGATGAGGGAGCAGAACTTAGGAGTAAGCTGAGAAAGCCAGTCAACATGGAGAGAGCAGAGCTGCGGCCTAGAGAGAAAAGGCACAGAAAGACAGGGAGGAGAAGGTTGGGGTTGGGAGTGAGGAGAGAGGAGGTGAGCTGGTGTCCATGGGAGAGAAAGAGAGCAGCCAGGCACCAGGTCCCTTGTCCCACTGTCATCTGTTCTATTCTTACTGCATAGCTATGGGAACTAGTTTGCCTGGGTCCCTGCTTCTTACAATCCAATTACTGAGAAACACAGAACTTGGCCATGAAAGTTGTGGCATGGGGTTTGGACATGCTGAATCCATTTTCTAAATTTATAAAAGCAGGATGACAAAGGTTAGCAGCAGGACTAGTTTACGGTCAGTGCTCAATAATGATGCTGCAATTTCAATGCTATGTGATGGCTGAGGCAGGCAGAGTCTCACCTCTGCCATGCTATTGGAACAGGCCCTTTCATGGGCTTCATGAGGGATTTCAAATTGTTGGGCATTTAGTGGGTGTAGCTCAGTGGGTGACCACCTGTTTCACAAAAAGAGGTCCTAAGTTCAATTCCTAGTATGGGCTTAAAAATAAAAAAGAATTTGTTAAGTGACAGGGTCTCTACAATAAAGAAAAAGTCCAGGCCTCATGGCCTAGTAGCTTCCTCTGTGTGAATGGAGAATGTTTTTAGGACTAACTAGGAAGGAGGGAGAGAAATCACTGGTGTGATGGTAATATGCTTTATTTGATAAGCGTTTTGTTTAAATAGTACTTTTTGACAAATATCAGTGAAACATAAGAATTTATGATGAATGACTTTAGCTGCAAAATTTTCCTAAAAATGAAAAGACCCATACCCAAATAATTAAATGGCATGTGTAGTAATGAAGAAGACTAATGGTGTAAGCAACTTAATTTGAAAAGCAAATTATTTTTTATATAACATAATGAAACAAAGTGCTTTGAATGGATATAAAGAAAGATAAATCAATTTAAAAAAATAGCAAAATAATCATTGTATATTACCAAAAATGATGAATATATAGATGTTGGCTATACAATGAACTAATCTTGAGCATAAGATTCTTTTTTTCCTTATGAAAGGAAGTGTCAAAATTTAATAATACATTTCCTAGTGAATTTTTGATTGAATGCAAGCAAAAATTCATAATGTACTCCTTTAAAGTATCTAAAATAATAATCCTATATAACAAAACACATTGATTAAGGGACTTTTTTTTTTCAAAAAAATGTAACAAATTTAATTTCTTTTTCATAATCTAAAGGGAAAATTATTTCTAATTTCATCTTAAATCATATTTTAAATGATGGAAAGAGATTAAGTTCAAAAGGAATACAGCATGTAATATTGCAATTAATGAAAGATTTTAAAGAACATTTCTTCAAAAAATACATAATTATCTGTCAAAATTGTCATTTGAGAGTGTTCTATAGTACTGGATAATGTATAAAGATAATGAATATATGAGATAGGATATAGGAAATGATGAGAAAATTATGATATTTTTAAAATTTGATGTAAATATTAAATATTCCAAATCATGAACTTTGTTATTATATAGATGTGTATTTCTTATCACTCATTTTTCCAGACTTCACATGCCCTAATTGTTGATAAACTACATAATATTATAGATACAGAGAAACCATGCACCAAGGAAATAAATGCAAAATTGTAGGATATATATTTGAATGAATATTTTAATTTATTGATATCATACTCACATGCATTTGTTAATTGTAAAAATAACTATTTATACATTTCTCTGTATTTTTCTAATTATATAAACACAAATGGTTTATTTACATTATTTATGGTTTTGGAATTTTACTATTATTATTTTTACGATTTTGTTATGTTACATAAAATAGAATATCTACTAAGAATCGGGAGTTGTCAAGAGCAGAAATCCTTTACAAAAAAATTGCAGGGTCTTTTTTGAAGCTAAAAGTTAGCCAAGGATGAGTGGAGACCAGAAAACGGAGCATTTCTGATAAGCTGTAATTTGAACATTGAATTAAATGATGATCTCGGTCTGGTAAGTATAGCCTGTTAAACATGGAAAAGTGTGCTGTAGTAACCAATGTGTATATCTCTTCCATACCTTGTAAAGCCATCCTGTGAATTGAAGTAATTAAATATCATCTAATCATTGTAAATTTCCACTTTGAAATGTCCTACTTGCCTTCATAAGCCACTGTTATGCACTCACCATTTTGAGGCTTTCACTTCTGACTCTCCCAGTTTGAGATTCCCCACTCGTGGTGTTTCTTTTTAAGTAAAAATATAGCTTTCATAATATCAGTTATTTCTTTCTGATGACAAATTTACCATCAGTTGTAGGCTTTTGAGCAGACCAAGAATGATTTCTGCGACTGGTGAGTCACCAGGTGTGGTATACACAGGACCCATTTGTCCACTACTCTCTCTCCTCCAGCAGAAAACTTGGGGCAAATTTCTCCCATATAAAGATCTAAGTTTGTGAAACGAGTTGCCACATGATGTGTCATGGGAACACAGGCTCAGTCACAACAGAGATTCTCAGAAAATGACCATTTTATTACACAGCCCAAAGGGTCCAAAAATCCAGGGAAGAGATCCAGTTGTGGCCTGGGGAGGCCAACTGCTTGGTTGATGTTTGCTACATGGTGACTCCATACACCCCACTTCATGTCAGAAATGAGTGTCATAAATGAGGGACACTGTGCAGTCCAAGTGTTGGGTTTTATATACCTCATGGGGAAGGGGCCTTCTTACTGTGCAAAATAGCATGAATCAAGTAAATTTTGTGCAGAGTTTCCAGACTGACAAGCAGCTGGAGAAGTTTGTTCACATTTTGGGGTTCAAAGTACATCCAGGTCATTACATTTATGGGTAGCTTATTGGAAGCTTTTTTTTTCCTTTCATATTTGAAACTTAATGTCTCTCCTGGGCTACAAAACAAAAACATAGCAAAATATCCACATACATGCAATCAAGAGGGGAAAGAATGGGAAGCGGCTGTGGCTCAATCAGTAGGGCTCCCGTTTACCATATGGGAAGCCCCGGGTTCGGTTCCCGGGGCCTCCTGGTGAAGGCAAGCCCGCCCGCACGGCGTGGTTAGCTGACCCAGCGAGCACAAGCAGCAAGGGGGGGATAAATGAATAAATAAATAAAATCTTTAAAAAAAAAAAAAAAAAAAAAAAGAGGGGAAAGAAGGGTACTAGGCAATAGCTGGGAGATGGTTGCTGAGTGTGTCCATGACATTCCCAGGAGAGTTCTGCAAGGTTTATTGTTGCATTTGTTTTTTGTTTGTTCCCAGTGCCTGCTTTTTGAGTTCCTTTTTATGTCTGTTGGGGTGGAATGACATAATACAGAGATTTTGGCACACCTTAAGACAGCTATTTTGCAGTTTTGAGGGTCCATATATAATTTTCATTTTAGGAGCCTTTGGTTGAACATGGGGACTTCATAGACAAAATCTCTTATTTTCTCTCCTGCAAAATGCTCTAATGTCTGTTTTCTCACTATACACCTGGTCCATATTTGTTTCTGAATAAATGGGTGAGTCTAACCAAGGATGATTTGAGTTTGCTGTGGCTACTTGGGGATTATTTGATTTAACCAACGATGACCATTTGAAGTGTGTACCTGAGAAAGAAGTTCCTGGTCTCCACCAAAATAGTGGAGTGCATTCTTTTATTGCTATTCAGAAGTTTTAAAATCTATAATTGTTGTGGCAGATGAAGGTTAGGTGATGAGAAAACCAAGCAAGCACTCAGAGAGACAGAAGAACAAAATTTTATTATGCATGGACCCAGAGGAGAGTCAAGTCTCCAAAGAATCTGAGCCCTGGGCAGCAGCTTTTGTGGGATTATATAGGTTTCTGTTTATTGGCTAGTGGGTTGCTGGGCAAATGGGTAAATTCCTGAAGCAAGAAGGCAGGCAGGGGTTACAGAAGCAAAGGTGTGATTTCAGCTAATCTTCCTAAAGTAGAGGGCCTCAGGGAGGAGAGGAGTAGAGTCCTTAATTTTGTGGATTTCAGACAAAAGGGGGAGGAGGGCACTTATCTCCCTAAGTTGTGGATTCCATGGGAGAAAGAGAGGAGGGGCAGTTATTTTCTCAAAGCTGTGGGTTTCTGGTAAGGAGGAGGAGAAAGTGCTGTTAAAGAGGCAGCAGCAATTTTTTTTCATCATTCCCCCTTTGATGCCCTTATAATTTGTTATGGGGCATCATCTACTAACATGGAGAAGTTGGGACCCCTTTCTTGGGATGGTAGCACTTACTAGCAAGCTTCAAGAGTGGCAGAACTTTCTGCACTTGCAGGGGTTTTGGCAGAGGTAATTTAAGGGCTCTCCTATTTTGTACAGCTACTCCAGCTACTGAGTTGATCTGGTTCTGGAGAGAATCTAAAGAATCTGCCACTTGCTTTATGTTTTCATTTAGTTTTCAGGAAAGCTTATAGTAGAATTTAACAGAGGAGCCCAGTCTTTTAAGCCCTGTTTTTATTCCCACAGTTACTTTTGTCCTTATGAGGCTAATCAGGAGGGGCTGCGGTGCCTGAGTAGGTTTTTTTGTTTTGTTTTGATTTGTTTTCTGAGGGACGGACACAATCAACAGTAGTTGGTCCTGGGGCTAATATTGTGGAGGAGAGCATAGGTTGAGTTGATCAACCATCTCACTTGTTGAATGGGGTCTGTGAATTGAGAGAGCTGATAAAGTTATATTAAATTTGTTTGCTGAAGAGAGGCAAGATGGTGTTGGTTTAGGAGGGCACTTACTGACTAGCTCTCTGAGGATGGCTGATTGGGGACAGGGTCCTGCCTGGGGGTCTGTGCTGTGAATGCACAGAGCAAGAAACTTGGGACATCTATCTGGAGGCAGCTTGATGGCATGTATTGTTTAGTAGAGATTCATGCTGCTAACTTGTCTCTTTGTTGTGCTTCTCCTTCAGTGATTTCCCATTCTCTGTCCATGTTGATTTTGTAACATGGCTGTTTCTTTTCCTTCCTTCATCGTTCTGCATTCTGCTTTCTGTTGTGGTTCTTACATACCATGTTTTTTCATTGCCCCACAACTTAAGGGTGTCAATTTCTACTCTATCTATTCTGATTTCTTCTTTTTAAATTAATATTAACTTTTTACTTTCAGCCCTTTCCTTACTCTTTCTCTCCCTCTTCATCATTCTAGCCTTCTAAATCATTATATATGCCTCTATTTGGTTTCCCAGTCTATTGTATGTACTCCACTGTTTTCCCTATTACTCTACACTACCTACCTATTCATTTCACTAAGTCTTATACAGCCCCTCTTCTAAATTCTATCAATATTACTATTATCCTTTTTCCTTTGTCACATTTTATGATTCCTCTGGCCCTAATTTTTTGCTTTCAAGAGATCATGGAAAGAAGCAAGGAAATAATATAAGAAGAAAAAGTGTCAAAAGGAAAACTTAACACACACACAGAACCACCAGCTAAATAAAATTCTAGAGCAGAGAGAGAAGCTAATCAACTGAATAAACCCATCAAGATAAAATGATGACTAGAGGGCAACAAAAAAGTGCAAACCACACTGAGAAATGGGCAGACATGGACCAGTCCAATGAACAAACTAAAATCCAGGAAGAGATGCAGAACATCGAACAACTAATCAAAGCTTTCCAAACAAATATCATGGACCAACTTAATGAAGTGAAGGAAGAGATTAAGGATATTAAGAAGACACTGGGAGAACATCCTGAAGAAATTATAATCATAAATAAATATATAACGTATATGATAATGATCAATGGCACAATCCAAGAAATCAAAAAGTTGCTGGATTCACATAACAGCAGATTTGAACAGGCAGAAGAAAGAAATAGTGATGTGGAAGACAGTATATCTGAAATCAATCATATAGTAGGACAGATAGACAATATGATAGAAAAAAATCCACAGGGATTCAAAGATTTAACTGACAACACAAAAATGCAGAAACATACACATTATAGACATTCCAGAAAGAGAAGAGAAGGGAAAGGGAACAAAAGGAGTGCTGAAGGAAATAATGGCTGAAAATATCCCGACCATATTGAGAGAGATGGATGTGCAGATTCAGGAAGCACAGCACACCCCAAATAGTATAAATCCCAACAGGCAAACTCCAAGGCATATACTTTCAAAATGTTCAATACTCAAGACAAAGAGAAAATACTCAAGTCAGCAAGAGAAAAAAGAACCATCCCATACAAAGGAAGCACAATAAGATTAAGTGCTGATTTCACATCTGAAACCATGGAGGCAAGAAGACTGAGGTATGACATAGTCAAAGTACTAAAAGAAAGAAACTTCCAGCCACGAATTCTCCATCCAGCCAAACTGGCATTTAAAAATGATGGACAGTTCAAAATATTCACAGATAAACAAAAATTAAGAGAGTGTGCCAATAAGAAACCTGCACTTCAAAAAACACTAAAGGAAGTTCTACAAGTTGAAAGGAAAAAACAAGAGAGAGAGAGAGTTGGAGGAGAGTTTAAAAACAACTAAAAAGACAAAAACAGAAACAAAAAAACATATGACATACATTAATCCAAAGAAAATATGGCTGAAGTAAGAAATTCATTGCGAGTAATAACACTGAATGATAATGGATTAAATTTACCACTCAAGAGACACAGATTGGCAGAGTGGATAAGGAAATATGATCCATTTATATGCTGTCTACAAGAAACCCACCTTTGACCCAGGGACTCAAGGAGGCTGAAAGTGAATGGCTGGAAAACAATTTTACAAGCAAACAATAGCCAAAAATGGGCAGGAGTATCTATCCTAATATCAGACAAAATAGACTTTAAATGCAAAACTATTGTAAGAGAAAAGATGGACACTATATATTAGTAAAAGGTATAATCTCTCAAGAAGAGAGAACAATCATAAACATTTATGCACCTAATCAGGATGCCTCAAAATACATGAGGTAATCTCTGGAAAAACTAAGTGGAAAAATAAATGCCTCTACAATTATAGTGGGGGACTTTAATACACCATTATCATCATTAGACAGAACATCTAGACAGAGAATCAATAAAGGAACAAAGAGTCTGATCAATACCTTAGAGGACTGGGACTTAATAGACATATACAACACACTGCACCCAAATACAGCAGGATTTACATTCTTCTCAAGGGCACATGGATCATACTCCAATATAGACAACATGCTAGGGCACAGAACAATTCTCAATGGCTTCAGAAAGATTGTGATTATACAAAGTAATTTCTCTGACCGCAGTGGAATGAAATTGGAAATCACTAAAGGCCAGAGAATCAGATTAGGCACAAAGGTATGGAAGTTAAACAACACACTCTTAGACAAACAGTGGTTCAAGGAGGAAATCTCAAAAGAAATCAGTAACTACCTTGAAACTAATGAAAATGACAGCACAACATATGAAAATCTATGGGATGCAGCGAAAGCCATAAATACATATATTAAAAAAGAAGAAAGAGCTAATATGAAGACCTAACAGCACACTTGGAGGATTGGAAAAACAACAACAAACTAAACCTAAAGGAAGTAGAAAGAAGGAAATAACAAAGATTAGAGCAGAACTAAATGAAATAGAGAATAAGAAAGCACTAGAAAAAATAAAATCACCTCAAAAATAAAAAGACAAACAACCCATATAAAATATGGGCAAGTGACCTGAAAAGACACTTCTCCAAGGAAGAAATACAAATGGCTAGAAAGAACATGAAAAAATGCTCGACGTCGCTAGCTATTAGGGAAATGCAAATCAAAACTACAATGAGATATCATCTTACACCCAGAAAAATGTCGACTATTAAAAAACAGCAGACTATAAGTGTTGGAGAGGATATGGAGGAACAGGAACCCTCATCCACTGCTGATGGGATTGTGGAGTGGTCCAGTCACTGTGGAGGACAGTTTTGCAGTTCCTCAGAATACCAACAATAGATCTTCCATATGATCCAGTGATTCTACTCCTGGGTATATACCCAGAAGAATTGAAAGCAAAGACACGAACAGATATATGCACATCAATGTTCATAGCAACATTGTTCACTATTGCCAAAAGTTGGAATCAGCCCTAGTGCCCATCAACAGATGAATGGATAAACAAAATGTGGTACATACATACAATGGAATATTACTCAGCTGTCAGAAGGAATAAAGTGTTAACACATGGAATAACATAGATGAATATTGAAGACCTTATGTTGAATAAAGCTAGCCAGGCATTGAAGGATGAACAGTATATGACCTCACTGATATGAATTTTGGAAAGTGAGTAATCTCTGAGAACCCTTGTCTGAAAGATAGGTTAACAAGAGAGAGAAAGAAAAGAGAAGGTTTTGAGCCCTAATCCATATGGACATAATCTATGATAAAGTGATAGAGTATAGTTGCATATTGCAGGATAGGATGTGATATTACTGGCTTTGGTGGTGCAGGATTGACAGGTGGATAGATTAAGAAGGGTGGGTTAGTATACCCAGGATGCGGGAGGGAGAGATGGGAGAGGGACCAGGTGGACATGGGATTTGTGGGTATGAAGTTGAAAGTGCAGAGTGTGGATGCTCTTATGGCAATATCACAAGGTAGTGTCACTGGTTTAGGGTGTAGGTTGGGGGCATTCAGGATGGGGCACATCTGGAGTAACTTCTGGGGAGTGAGTGTTCATCCTGTCATAATATGTTGTGTCAGGGAGTGGAGACCCATATGGTGAGTGGGAAGGAGATGGACCCCCATCTTTGGGAGGACTGATTCACCCAGATACGGATAGGTGGGCATCTCTTATGAGCAAGGGTGGGTCCTAATATGGGAGTACAATCAGCATGTCAAGACCTCTTGTTACATGTAACTATGAATCTTGTCATCCAATGATTCAAGACAGGGGGGTGTCATGTGCCCCAGGGGGACAGGGAGGGAGGAACAGAATAGATCAAAAGGGGGCATTTAGTGATTAAGGGAAATATTTTTCACTACCTGACAGTGATGGACACAGAACATGGTAAATATCATCAGAAATTATTAAACTTATGGTCTAAATTGTAAACTATACTGTAAACCATTAACAATGTTTAGTAGCTATGTTTCACTATCTGTATAACAGTTATAACAATGCTACTATCCATATACAAAAAGGTTTTAATATGGGGTGAGGAAAAGGGGAGGAGATTGGGTATATGAGAGTCTCTCCTAAACTATGTGTGACTTTGCTGTGACCTAAAACCTCTTTTAAAATAAAATTAAGATTTGGGAGACACTGGAGAGTGAGAGGGGGAAGGTGTCACAGTACAGACTGGACACCCAATAATTCAGTAATAAAAGGAAAAATGTTTAAAAAATTTTTTTTAATTTTTTCCAATTTTTGAATATCTCAATCCTTTAATTTCATATTATTTTCAGTGTTTTTAAAAAAAGTTTCCAGTATTTTATCTCTTTCATTTAACTTATCATTATTATTTCATTTTCCTGTTAATTGTATTTGGCTATTATATGGGCTTCATCTTTAAGTAAGGTTTGGATCACAGAAGGGTGACAATGGGGGCAGGAGAGGATCATTGGTGGGGATGTATTGGATGGGGGTTTCACGGGAGGAAATTCACCTGAATACAAATAAAAGATGTATAAAATTATTCAAATGATCAAGGGGTGGGCCATGGTCACAGTTGGTGGAGAATCACTCAATAAATGAGAGAATACTGAATTCCCAGCCTGGAGAGCTCTGCCACATTCTCCAAGGGAGCATCAACAGTCCCCCAAGTGCAGGGGCAGTGTCTGGCAAAGGAGGATGGTCCACTGATGCGATCTTGTTATTGATGACTAGCCTTATGGGTCATTGCTCTCATAGTTGAAACTTAGCCTACTGTTATGTGGTGCCTAAGTGTTGCCACCTGAGAGCCTCCTTGTTGCTCAAATGTGGCCTCTCTCAAAGCCAAATTCAGCATATCAATGTATTACCTTCCCCCAGTGTGGGACATGACTCCAGGGGTAAGCCTTCCTTACAATGAGGGATTAATACCAAGTCCCAAATCTCAATATGACTGGAAAAAGACCTTGAATAAAAGGGGGAAAAGGTAAAGATAAATGAGTTCATGTGGCTAAGAGACTTCAAAGAGAGTCGGGAGGTCATCTCAGAGGTAACACTTACATACACCTCCCCTGGTGTGCCATAAGTTTAGGACCTCATAGAACACCAAAGTGAATATCATCCCACACAGATGGGCTCCTGAGGGCTCTTGAGACACCCATTCCTATATAAGGGGGGATAGCTCCAGAGACTGCTGACTTATCAGTGGGCTCTACTTTCAAATCTGTGCTCCTGAGAGTGACAGAGTTGGGCTCAAATAAGTCCTCCTTGCACATGGTCCCTCAGTCCCTTCTATTCAAACCTATATGTGATGCTGGAGTTTGTAGGTGTACTTCCAGAGACTGGAGACTCTGGCTTGCCCATGTGCCAGCTGTGCCTGGAATCTCAGTGGAGCTGCAACTCCTACTCTACAGCTTAACAGAGTCACCCAAGTCACCTGGTGAGGAGACAATGATGGACAATGGCCATCCCAGGGAATGGAGAGAGCCTGCAGCTGCAGGCAGGATAATTCCATCCATCGTATCCATAGGATATAAGTCCCCTCTCACTTGGAGGTGGAGTGGACATCACCATCCCAGATTCCTCAGGGTTGGTGAATGAGCTATGAACTAGAGTGGACTTAATGGTATTCTGTTGTAGACATAATGTGATTCAAGCAATGGAAGAAATTACAACAGTGAGGGTGAGCCAGTGGCCACTGGATACTTTTGGGGCAGGGAAGGGAAAAGCAGTTGTAATACAGGTGCTTTTTCAGGACTTGGGAATTATCCTGAGTGACATTACAATGACAGATATAGGTCATTTTACATCAGCATATAACATGCAGAACTGTGTGGGAGAGAGTGTGGTCTACAAAGTGAACTATGGTCCATGCTTAGTGGCAAAGCCCTGGGATGTGTATATCCATTGCAGGTGATGTGCCACACTAATGAAAGATGTTTATGTGGGATGTTATGGGAGGTGTGGGAGGTGGGGAACATGGAAATCCCTGTAATTTTTGTTTAACATTTATGTAATCTGAGCATTTAAAAAAGGACAAGGGACACCAAATGACAACAACAAAAACTGATGTATTTGACTTGGTTAAAATTAAAGATATTTGATTAGATAAAGACAGAAAAGAAAAGTAGATTTACAGAATATGTATGTAAATCTCATATTTAATTAAGAGTTTGTATCCAATATATGAAAACACTTAAAACTCAACCATAAGAATACAAACATTCCAATTTAAAAATAAAAAAATAAAAAAAATAAAAGTACAATGAGACAACACTAAAAAAAAAAAAAAAAAAAGAAAATTGTTTGCTTATACCTGGGGCCTTTAGATAGCCAGATGAGACTGGTCCAGGCTTGTTTTAAGTTTTTTTTTCCAGGCTATATCTTCTACCCCCCATCTGACATGCCTGCATACATATAATAAGTTCAATAACTGACCTCTCCTGGTGTGCCATAAGTATTGAAGCTACCCTCAAATTTCAGACTGGCTATCCAGAACTTTTGTCCCTTTTCCTCACAAACTGAGGCTTTAGATAACTTATGACATTCTGCTGGCATATAGGTATGGTTGATAAAGGAAGAGGAGGGTTGGTACTTTCCTGTGAGCTGTTTTAACTTATTTGCTGCTGAGAGGGGGGTGGATTTGTAACAACTGGAGCAGTGCTGAGAACTGGCACCAGCCCCGAGGCAGAATAGGAACTGCAATCTAAGGCACAGAAACATTTTACAAGGCACAAGTATGCCACTGTGATTAAGGCTCTATTTAGTATTGTCCATTCTGTAGGCTACAACGGCCAGTCCAATTCTGAGCAGCAGGGTGAGTAGTCCTTCCAGGAGTTGAAATCACCCAGAGCAGGGGTCAACTTAGCAGGCATTAGATGAAGATGGTGTTCGGGGGTAGTTCCAGGCAACTCAAACTCTTAAGGGGTGTTCAGGTATGGGTTGGGTTGTCTAGCTGTCCTGTTCTTTATCAGGGTGTGCTTTTTGACCCTGGAATGATGGATCCCAGGGATTATACCTACACCTTTAAGAGCAGTGGGAGTTACAAGAATCACAGCATGTGGGCCTGTCCAGGATGACTGAAGGGGATCTTTTTTTCCAGTCCTTAACCCAGACTAGGCTCCCTGGCTGCTGGGTGTGCACTGAGTGTCCCAGTGGTATAAGGTTTCAGGACAAGGCAGTTTTATGTATTTGGGCTAGAGTTTCCCCCAGCTGCTGGAGGCTGGAATCTTGGCTATCCTCCCCCAGGAGCTTGAGATTTCCTTTGAAAGCCTGGACAATTGAGGGTGGCTGGCCAAACAAAATTTCAAAGGGTGAATAGCCTGTGGGTTTTGGGGTGCACCTAACTTGGAGAAGGGTTAAGGGAAGTAAGTTTACCTAGGGGAGACCAGTTTCTTGGCAGAATTTGGCTAGGGTGGCTTTAAGGGTTTGATTTATGCATTTAACTTTCCCTGAACTTAGAGGCTTGTAAGCAGTATGGAGTTTTCACTTGATCCCTAACATTTTCACCAGTTGTTGGTCTACAGAGGCCATGAAGGCCAGGCCATTGTCACTTCCAATGGACAGAGGCAGCCCATGTCAGGGAATGGTTTCCTTGTGTAAAGCTTTAGTCACTTTTCTTGCTTTTTTGGTGTGTTTGGGGGAAGCTTCAACTCAGCCTGAAAAGGTGAATATCATTACTAACAGATATTTGTATGCCTGACTTGGTATAACTTTTGTGAAGTTTACTGTGAGATCTTTAAAAGGGGCTGTTCCTGTGTGCTAGAGGCCAGCCAGAGCTCGGGAGTCCTGCAGAGGGCTGTTTTTGGCACAAACTTGGCACTGGCTGCTGATGGTGACACAGAGGGAAGTTAGACAGACTATGTAGTAGTATCTCCTGAGTAAGGCTTTTTTGACGAGGGTTATGGTTGCTGCTAGGGCTTTCACACAGGGTGGCTATCCTGCAGCCATGAGGTCCAGCTGCTTGGAGAGGTAAGTGATGGGCCTTTTTCAGGGGCTGACTGTTTGTGTGAGGACTCCCAATGCTACTCGATTTTTTATGCATGAACAAGTTAAAGACGCAAGTTACACCAAGGCAGGGGCATGGCTGAGCTGTCTTTTGATGTCTTGGAAAGCCTTCTGTTGGGTTTCTTTCCAGATGATGAACTCCTTTGCTGGGTCCATCAATATTTTATAAAGGAGTCTGGCCATGGCTACAAACCCGGGAATCCAGATGCGACAGAACCCTGCAGCCCTGAGGAACTTAACGAAGTTTTCTTTTTGTAGTGGGGATAGGGATGGTGGAAATCACTTTCTTTTGTTCTGGTCTGAGCATCAGTTGCCATTGTGTGATGCTAAACCCCAGGTACTTGATTTGCTGTTTACAGATTTGGGATTTTCTCCAAGACATTTTGTATCCAGTCTGTGTTAGAAGTTGTAGGAGAGTCTGGGTCCTTTTTCAGCAGTCCTCTTCCATCTTACTGGCATATAGGAGGTCATCCACATATTGTAAAAGGGCACACCTGAAGTCTTCCTGGGGGTAGGTGGCTAGATCTGCTGCCAAGGCTTCCCTGAAAAGGATAGGGGCATTTTTGAAGCCTTGTGGGAGCCACATCCAGGTTAGCTGAGTTTTCTGCCAGGTTCTGGAATCTTCCCACTCAAAGGCAAACAGAGGCTGGCTTGGGGAGGGGGGCAGCTGCACGCAGAAGAAGGAATCTTTTAAGTCCAAGTAAGTGAACCAGGTGGCTTCAGGTGGCAGCTGTCCCAGCAAAGTGTACAGATTGGGAACAACCTGGTGCATGGTGAGGGTGGTGTTGTTAATAGCTCATAGATCCTGGACTGGTCGATATCCTGTCCCATCTGGCTTTTTTACTGGTAATAAAGTCGTGTTCCAGGGTGGCAGGCACTCACTCAATCAGGATCCTTTCTTTTCTCAGGCAATCTATGTGTTCAACCACACCCAATTGTGCTTTGCAGGGGATTGGATACTGCTTCTGCCAGACTGGAACCACTCCAGGCTTCAGGTTCATGATGATGGGTGCATGGTTCTGTGCCATTACCAATGGGTTTTTTCCTGCCCAAACCTGGGGGAAAAGTTCTAGCAGTTTTTCTGGATTCTGACTTGAATTTTCTTCCACATGAAGCCTCTATTCCTTACTTCAGGGTATGGTGACAAGGATGGTGAGGTGGGTCCTGAGGCTTAAGCTTGCTGGCCCCCCAGGTTTGAAGGTAACCAAACTTATGAGTCACTTCATGGCCACCAAGCTGACAAGTTCTCAACTGGTGATAACACCTTTGGCTTGGCTGGTCTCCAGTCACTCCCATGATGTTAGTGTTTTTTTTTTTTTGCTAAAGGAGGTGACAGGGTTGTGACTACAGAATAATCAGTGCCAGTGTCTATTTTTTTTGCAGTAGGTACATTGGTCTCTGGCCAGGGGCACCTTTTTGGTGCATGTTCCCCCTTTTCAAGCTGGCCCTCCTCATTCAGTGGGGTCAGGATTTCCCAAGGCTGCTGCTAGCAGGGAGGCTAGAGTGGCCAGAGAGTATGGTGGGGTGGTGGGTGGGTCTTTTTCTGAGGATCCTTGATGAATGACTGGCTTCTGGGACCTCATTCACTGTGCAACCAAGACACTGCTCTGTCCCTTTTTTCCAATGTACAATTGAACCCAAGGGGGCAGAGCCTGGGCTATTTCTAATGAAGAGTCAATGTAGGGAAACTGATCAGGGTAGCCAGGAGTTCCTGTGATCACCAGCCACACTGCACAGACCCTGGTTATATCCAGGGTCCCTTCTGAGGGCCAGTCAGCATTAAAAGTGGGCCACTCTAATTCACATAAGGTTCAGAGGGTGCCGGGGTTTATCCAGATGCCATAATCTCTGGAAAAGCCTTTCTTGAAGTTCTTAAGCATGCAATTTAAAATGGTAGGTTTTGACTGTGATGAGCACATACCTGTGTTGGTGGCACTAGACAGACAAAGGAAGGGGTTGCTTCTTTCAAGGCCACTCAGATACCTGCCTGTCTGCATCTCTTGTGAGAACTTCAGCTCATCTTAGCTAAGGCACCCAGACAGAGTTCGGGGTGGGCCATTATACCATATGATGTAGCCACGGAAAACAGGTTAGGGCCCACTCAGGCTCCTTAGCACAGGCCATGGAGTCACAGACTGGAATAACAGAGGCAAGCCTCTGTCATCCTCACTTGTACATACAATCATTCAGAAGTTACACAGTCCTTTCCACAGGGATTAACAGTAATAAGTTCACACCCTGAGTCAGTGGCACGAAGCAGACAAAGGAAAGGGTTGCCTCTTTTGAGGCCACTCAGATGCCCACCTGTCCAGAACTCTCACGAGAACTTTGGCTTTTCTTAGCTAAGGTGCCTGGGCAGCATTTGGGTGGGCCGTTATGCCATATGATGTAGCCATGGAAACAGGTTATGGCCCACTTGGACTCCATAGCATAGGCTGTGGAGTCACAGACTGGGACATCAGAGGCAAGCTTCTGCCATCCTCATTTACACACAATTGCTCAGAGTTTATGCAGTCCTTCCCACAGGGCCTCCCCAATCCTGGGATCTCAATACTTGAGGTCTTGGGAGGTGATCAGTCTCCCCTTCTATCCAGAGATGGGCCTGACTAAGGACTTGGCACCTGGGGCCTTACCTTTCTGTAGACTTCCAGCACTGTTCAGTCCACCTCCCCACTGAGTCAGGCTGGGGTGTGGGGATGTGACCTGTGGACACCACCTAAGAGGAAGTCCTGTTAAGAGGAGGGGTGGTGTCTACCTCATTTGCTCAGAGATCACTGCCAGCCACACCCATCAGTCCCAACCCAGGTGCACAACATGCCTGCTTGGCTGGGCTTCCTGGTCAAGGAACCAAATGTTGCAGCAGATGAAATATAGATGATGAGAAACCCAAGCGTGCACTCAGAGAGATGGAGGAACAAAGTTTTACTACATGTGGGCCCAGAGGAAAGTCAAGCTTCTGAAAAATTCTGAGCTCTGGGCATCAGCTTTTGTGGGTTATATAGGTTTTTGTTTATTGGCTAGTGGGTTGCTGGAGAAGTGGGCAAATTCCTGAAGCAAGCAGGTAGGTGGGAGTTACAGAAGCAAAGGTGTAAGTTTAGCTAATCTTCCTAAAGCAGAGGGCCTCAGGGAGGAGAGGAGTAGAGTCCTTAACTTTGTGGATTTCAGACAAAAGAGGAAGGAGGGCACTTATCTCCCTAAGTTGTGGATTCTATGGGAGAAAGAGAGGAGGGGCAGTTATTTTCTCAAAGCTGTGGGTTTCTGGTCAGGAGGAGAGAGTGCTGTTAAAGAGGCAGCAGCAATTTTTTTTTCATCATATTCTAAAATATACCTTTAAAAAGATTCTTTATAGTATGATGCTAGATGCTTACTATATAAAATAATTGTTTTAATTTAATGAAATTGAGTAATTTCTGACAAAATTGATTTCAACAGATATTGAGTTTTGTATAAATTGTCAGCTTAAAGATATAGTCCAAGATCTTTTGATACCTTAAATTCTTAGGCTTATGTTCAATCAAGCTTGCACAGTATGTAGGATATGGTTTAGTTGTGGGAAAAAAAGAGAATAGAACTGTTTTAAAGCAAAATCATTGGTTATTGCAAAATTAAAAAGACAAAAATGTAGAATAAAAGCTGAATGAATAAAAAAGTTGTAATGGTTTGCAGAAAAATAATTTTTTATTTCCCATGGACAAAGCTGGAAAAGATATATGCGGTTTTCTCCAAGATTTTTTAAAATGGTATATTCATGTAAATTTGAAATTTGGTTTTCTCTCCATCAAAATGAAAATATTTTCTGGGATTATTGTCTGCTTTTAGTAAGAGGTTGTAAGAAGTTTTATTTACCTTCTGAGTAATTGGCTTAGAAGGCATTTATTCTGTGTCTTATCACAATAATTCACCAAAACTCTTGTGGTCCTTATTATGTTCACAGTTGTTTAACCGAATCAAGTTATCTTTTAAAATATCTATGTTTGTAAATAATCATACTACCTCCATAACACTGTTTTAATATTTTATTGTCACTTTGGTTTAATAAGGAGCCAAGTATTGTTCACAATGACATTTGACCATATTTGACAGGACAAACCTCCTGACAATTTTGACATTTTGCATTGCTAAAGTATGTCTCTTTGATTACAGATTTCTGCAGGGGCCCTAGAAAATCACAAAGGTTTCTTCTTTCCCCTTATAAAAAGATAAATGAGGGAAGCAGCTGTGGCTTAATTGGTTGGGCTCCTGTTTACCATATGGGAAGCCCCGGGTTCAATTCCCAGGGCCTCCTGGTGAAGGCAAGCTGGCCCACATGGCACAGTGAGTGAGCTGGCCCAACAAGATGATGCAACAAAGGGAGACAAGCAGACACAGAAAAATGCACAGCAAATGGACACAACGAACACAAGCAGCAAAGGGGGGAATAAATAAATAAAAATAAATCTTAAAAAAAAAAGATAAATGATAAAGTACTTAGGTTTTTCTGATATGTTGAGACATGCATGGGGTGTGCTGTCAAATTCAAAGGAATCTTCTACTACTCTGCTGATTAAATTTGAGTAGGTAAAAAAGTTATTCATGTTAATGTTTCAGAAATTACATGAAATTCCTAGAGAGCTGTTAATGACTTTACTGTCCATGAAATGTTCTGGTACTGATCTGCAAGATATTAAACAACAGTATAGTGTTATTAGTTATAATTTCAGTTCTTCTTTATAATAAGTGACATGCCACAAAAACAATCAAGTTTCTTGCTCAGTTACATTGTGTTACTCTGTTGCTTCCCTGAAAGAGCTTGCAATAAGCTACAGATGAGAGGTTTGACTTTAGGGGAAAAAAAAAGAATGTTAATTGAGAAGAAGGTTGGTATAAAACCTTGCACCATCTGTCAATTTCACGATCCTTGTGAAACTGAAAGTTCAAGATGAGGTCAAATACTTTGTGATCTGGGCCTTTTAAATATCTTTAAATGGACTTTATATAGTCTCTGCCACATCCACCTTTAAGCTTATACCCAATTACAATTAAACTTAGCATTTTATGTTTATGAAAACTTAACTAAAAGTTTTAAGAGTCCTCAGTGGAGACATGGGTGTCAACAGAGACCAATAGCATATTCCAGTCTGCAATTGGATGCATGGCTAGAGCACTCCCCGCTGTAGGAAGGCAGTGCTGCTGCTGCTATATAAGTTGAAGAGTCAACTGATATGGTCAGGGGGCATACTTTGTGGGTAATAGAAGCACACTGTTTGCCAGTTTCTAATCTCAAGGAAAACCCAGCATATCAGCTCACAGACTGACCTTTTATGAAATCATATTCCTTTCTCTTTAAAATATTCAAATCCTCCATTGTAATACTTTAAATCTGGCACTTTATTGCCCCTGTCTGAAGAAGGTAGGCATCTATATTTTGGAGTTATTTTACATTTATCATACACAGGACCTTTCTTACAAAATAAAAAACCTTGATTAACTTAGCTTTGATCTTATTTGTGGACATGATTTACCTTAAAATGAAACATATAAATATGAGGCAGACTATGAACTAACTACTACAGTAGAAGCAATTAATGGTCAACAAGCCCCTGGCTTCACCATGCCCTAGCAAGCTGAGTTAAAACTTTTAATTAGAGGCAGTCATTTAGATAAAGTTAAATCTGTTAATATTTATACTGACTGTAGATATGCATTTGGAGTAGTTAATGATTTTGGAATTTTATGAAAATAAATGGAGATTTCTAAAGTCATTAGGATGAAATAAAAATGGTAAATAAGTATCTGAACTAATAGATGCATTGTCATGACCTTAAAAAGGGTAAAACAAAGAAAAATTGCTGTGATACAAATGAAGGCTAACACTCACAAAACTGAGTGAGAATATATGAAAAATGCCAAACTGAAAAATGCCACAATAAATTGTGGAGACAAAAAGATTTTTTTCCCTTGAATAACATCTCTCATAAGACATATCCAAATGAATTAGCTAACAGTTAGCAAAATGCTTCTGAACTTTAAATAGAGAAACAGTGTCAGCAGGGAATAGAATCTAGGAAGGGTAGATAGTGCCTTGGGTGCCACAGAGTCCCTAAAAAGAACTACATGTGAGTATTTCATGAAATTACTTATTATGTGTGATGGTTAGGCTATTGTGTCAATTCAGCCAGGATTGTGCCCAGTTGTTTGGTCAAGCAAGCACTGATCTAATTGTAATACCGTTGTGGCAGAAAAAAAACTTAGATGATGAGAAAACCCAAGCAGCACTCAAGGGGTGAGGAGAAACAAAGATTTATTACATGTGGGCCCAGAGGAGAGTCAAGTCTCCAAATTCTGAGCCCCAGGCATTGGCTTTTGTGGGGTTATATAGGTTTATGTTGTATAGTGGGTTGCTGGGCAAGCAGGCAAATTCCTGAAGCCAAGTGGGCAGACAGGGGTTACAGAAGCAAAGGTGCAAGATTAGCTTATCTTCCTAAAGCAGAGGGCCTCAGGGAGGAGGGGAGTAGAGTCTTAACTTTGTGGATTCCAGATAAAAGGGGGAGGAGGGCACTTATGTCCCTAAGTTGTGGATTCCATGGGAGAAAGGGAGCAGGGACAGTTATCTTTCTAAAGCTGCTGTTTCCTGCAAAGGGGGAGAAAGAGCAGAGCTGCAGCACTTTCTTCATCAATACAAGGACATTTATGGACTTTAGTCATCAGTGAGATCATTGCACTGATGGCTGGTTACATCCACAATCAATAAAGGAGAATGCAGTCAGTAATGAGTGATGTCTCATCCAATCAGTTGAAGGCCTTAAATGGGGATGTGATCACATTCTGAGAGAATTTTGATCTCTACTTCAGATAGCCATCATCTCCTGGGAATTTACTGAGGGCCATCAACAGAATGTTTGAAGACTGCCCCACAGAATTTGTACATGTGCATCCCCATGGTTGCATGAGAGAATTTTATAAAATCTCATACTATTTACATATATCTCCTGTCAATTCTGCTTCCCTTGAGAACCCTGACTAATACAGTTTGGTATCAGGAGTGGTTCTTAAGGAACAGAATCTTAAATATGGATTTATGAAGTGGTTCTGGGGCTTTTGCAATAGGTTCTCTACTCTAATTGGACTAATGATTCTCTTTCCATTAACCAAGAATCCACTGAGTGTCCATGATATAAGTTTGCAAGGGAGATATCAAAATATCAACCCTGGATTCCCCTACTTCCATACCTATAAGATGCAAGGATCTGGGTGAGAATGTTTTCAACACCTTATCAGAGTTTTGTGGATTCAAAAGATACAATGATGTTGGCTGGCTCCTGCTAGATACACAAGATACAGTTACAAAAGAAAGAGGTGAGCTAAAGGATTCAAATTTCCAACTTAAATGTCACATAAATGATGTGAAAATTTCTGTGTGCTCTGAAAGAAAATCTTGTTTCATGCAACCACAGACTTGAGATCTCTGAAAACTGGACTCAGAATTTCATTGTATGAATAGCAGAGATACAAAGGAAAGTAAAACTCAATCCCATAGGGTATGTGCTATTAAAGTGAAGGCATTGATAGGAAAGGAGTGGAAACCTGAGGATTGATGGAGATGTATGGGTTGATGATAATATTGGTTGGGACACTGGAACACTAAATTCTGCTGAGACTTTGCAAGATAAACCTGTGATATCCTGCCTGGTGAGACCACACTTTGTCAAGCATGTATCACCCAGCCTTCAGTGTGCTCCAGGGTGTCTGGTCCTCCCCACAGCCCTGAGATGGGTACCAGGCAAACTAAAACTTTCACTGCCTAGCCTCTATCATTCCACAGGGTGTCTGGGCCTCCTCCCAGCTCTGAAGCAGGTATCAGCTAAACTTCAGCATACACTTCCCAACCTCCATACTACCCTGAGGAATCTGCCTTCCAACCCTTACCTGAAGAGATTAATCCTGTATCACCAGGTGAAAATGCAAAGGAATTCCCTGAGGTAAATAGCTTGCAAGGCATTTATAATCTTTGTCCTTACCTACCCCCACCACCTCTTTTCTCTTCCAGACTTACTACTAGACTAAAATCACAACAAGCCCCCAAGGTGATGTACAAAATGTGACCCATAAGGAAGTATGATATACCCTAAAAGAACTGCATGAGTTTTCTAACTTATATAGACTGAAGTCAGGGGAATATGTGTGGGAATGGATACTCAGGGTTTGGGATAATGGTGGAAGGAATGTAAAATTGAATCAGTTTGAATTTATTGGTATGTGTTCACTAAACAGTAATTCTGGATTCAATACTGTAGCTTGAAGGTTTAGAAAGGGCTCTAACAGTATTTTTGGGTGGCTGACTGAATCATGGACTAAAAGATGGCCTAGAATGACTGAGATTGAGATGCCCAATTTACCCTGGTATATAGTAGAAGAGGGAATACAAAGCCTTAGAGAGATTGGAAGGCTAGAATGGATTTGCCATTTAAGACCTGCCCACCTACCCCAGGAAAGTTTAAAGGACACATCTTTAACAAAGACTGTGATGGATAAATTTTTAAGACTAATTCCATATTCCCTGAAGGACTCTTGGTTGTTCTTCTCTGTGGTTCATATATTACTGTAGGAACTGCTGTAATAGAACTACAATCCTTAAACATTATGGACATGATCAAATCTTGGGCTGTTAAAAATAAGTATCAGCAGTTAATCACCAAAGACAAGGTGGATATAGTTATGGCGATGTAAGGCAGACTCAAAGCAACAATCAAAAGAGTCTGAGGTGCATGGAGTTATGGTGTTGGCTAAGAAATCGTGGTGAGCCAGGTTAGCCATGGAAATGAGGAGAAGATGAGCAACAACATGGCTGACAGGCAAAATGGCTGAAGGGACAAAATAGCTGCACGACCTCACTGAGACCTTCAGTTTAACCTTGAGGTCCCAGTTTCTCTTTCCAGGACCTCTCCTTTGTCCTGGATATTCCAAACAGGCCTCAGCATTGTCCTCCACCATAGGTAGGGTAACCAATAACAAATGGGAGCCATCCCCTTATTATTCACAAGGGGGAGGAATAACTAAAAGTTTAAAAGGTAACCACATAAGGCAAGGTGTGCTCTCTCTGCCTAGAGGAGCCTGCACCAAATCTTGGTGTGTATTTCCATCTCTCCCATTTTTCAGCAAGCTCTGTTCTTTCCCCCATTTCCCAATAAATTCTTTTTATTGGTCTAACTAAACTGGCATGTTCTTACATTCATTTATGTAACATAGCCAAGAACCTAGAGTAATCCAATGTTTCCCCATCTTCAATGGGTAGGTACTTAAAAGTGAAATACATGGGCAGTCTACTAAATTCCTACTTTATCTGCATAAGCAGGAAAGTTCTAGGTCGTGTGAACAAAACCCTAATTTGAATTACAGACACAGAGAATTATAGCCCTTTAATCAATTCCCAGACTTGAGATACTTTACAGACCCAGAGCCCCTTGAATGAGGAGAAGGCCAAGTCCCCTCTGGAAGGATCTGTCAAAAATTTTTGCTGTTAATCTTTCTGTTTTTCCCCAAGGAGACCTATGGCCTTTTACTAGAGTAACTGTGCATTGGGGAAAAGGAAATGATCAGATCTTTTGGGGATTATTAGACATTGTCTCAGAAGTTATATTAATTCTAGGAGACCCAAAACATCACTGCTGTCCACCAGTCAGAGTACAGCCTTATAGAGATCAGGTGATTGATGGAGTTTTAGCTTAGGTTCATCTCACAGTGTGTCCAGTGGGTCCTCAGACACTCTGTGGTTATATCCCAATGTCCAGAATGGATAATTGAAATAGACATACTCAGAATCTGGCAGAAACCCCACATTGGATGCCTGACTTGTGGAGTGAGTGCTATTATGTTAGGAAAGGCCAAGTGGAAGCCACCCCTACCTAGCAAAATAGTAAATCAAAGCAATACCAAATTCCTGGAGGAATTTCAAAGATTAGTGCTACCATCAAGGATTTGAAGGATGCAAGGATGCTGATTCATAATATTTGAACTGTGATTAAAATAGATGGATCTTGGAGGATGACAGTAGATTATTGTAAACTTAACCAGGGAGTAACTCCAATCACAGCACTTGTCCAAGATGTGGTATCTTGCTTGAGCAAATCAATATATTCCCTAGTACCTGGTATGCAGCTATTGATCTGGCAAATGCTTTTTTCTCAATTGACATTAATAAAGACCACCAGAAACAGTTTGCATTCAGCTGGCTAGGCAAGCAATATACCTCCACTTTCCTGCCTCAGGGGTATATAAACTCTCCAGCTCTATATCATAATGTTGTTTACAGGGACCTTGATCATCTCTCCCTCCCACAAGACATCACACTGGTCCATTATATTGATGATATAATGTTGATAGGACCTAGTGAGCAAGAAGCAGCAATGATTCTAGACTAATTGGTAAGGCATTTGCATGAGAAAGGATGGGAAAAAAATCCAACAAAAAATACAGGAGCCTTCCACTTTGGTGAAATTTCTAGGTATCCAGTGGTGTGGTGCATGTTGAGATATCCCTTCTAATGTGAAGGATAAGCTGTTGCATCTGGCTTTTCAAAAAAGAGGCACAATGCTTAGTTGGTCTCTTTGGACTTTGGAGACAACACATTCCACATTTGAGTGTGCTACTCTGGCCCAATTACTGAGTGGCCACAACCAACCAGCTGTATAAGCTGCACTACCACTTGGGTCATATGATCCATCAGATCCAATGGTGCTGGAAGGGTCAGAGACAAATAGAGATGCTGTCTGGAGCCCTTGGCAGACCCCTATAGGAGAATCACAATGCAGACCTTTAGGATTTTGGAGCAAAGCCCTGCCATCCTCTGCAGAAAACTGCTCTCCTTTTGAGAAACAGCTCTTGGCCTGCTACTGGGCCATAGTATAGCCTGAATGTGTAACCATGGCCCACCAAGTTACCAGGATACCTGATTTGCCTATCATGAGCTGGGTATTGTCTGACCCACCAAACCATAAAATTGGGTGTGCACAGCAGCACTCTATCATAAAGTGAAAGTTGTATATATGGGATAAGACTTAAGTGGGTCCTGAAGGCACAAGTAAGGTGAGAAAGTAGCCCAAAAGATCATTGTCACTACTCCTCCATATTACTTTCTCTTTTCCAACCCATAGCTTTGGCCTCTTGTGGAGTTCCTTAGAGTCAGTTGACTAAGGAAGAGAAAACTTGGGCCTGCTTTACAGATGGTTCTGGATGATATGCAGGTACCACCCAAGGTGGACAGCTGCAGCACTGCAGCCCTTTTCTGAGATGTCCCTGAAGGACAGTGGTGATGGCAAATCCTCCCAGTGGGCAGAACTTTGAGCAGTGCAACTAGTCATTCATTTTGCTGGGTAGAAGAAATGGCCAGAGTTGCATTTGTGCTCCTAATCCATGGGCTATTATCAATGGTTTGGCTGGATGGTCAGGGACTTGGAAGAAACATGATTGGAATATTGGTGACAAAGAGGTCTGGGGAAGAGGTATCAGGGTAGACCTTCTGAGTGGGCAAAAACATGAATATTTCTCCCGTGTTTTGTTATGAGTATGATTGTGTATGTACATAAAATAAATATCTTTGATTTCTTCCCTAAACTTTTCCCTTATCATATGACATATGTTGTATTAATTTCATGTCATAATATTTAAGCATGTCAATTTTATAAGTGAATACCACCCCCTTGCACCCTATTCTGGAGGGAATTAGTGTGTTTCTCATTGTATGCAGGACAGTTGAATATTGTCGGCATATATATATATATATGTATGTATATTACATATATATATATATATATATATATATATATATGACTGATATTGTTTTTATTAAGAGACTAAGTAAGATTTAAGGTGATATTTATGGCTGCCATTTTGCCAAGGATTGGACTACAATGATTAGGCTTGTTTCAACTTGGCCAAGTAATTGTGTACAATGGTTTGGTCAAGCAAGCACTGGGCTACTTGTAATACAAAGACATTTTGGACTTTAGTTATCAGCGCAGTCATTTCACAGATGGTTGGTTTCATGTACCATCAACCAAGAAGATTGCCATCAACAATGAGTGATATTTAATCCACTCAGTTGAATTCCTTAAAAGGGGAAATGATTTCATCATTCTGAGGGAGAATTCTAATCTCTACTTCAGACAGCCAGCATCTCCTGGGAATTTATTCAGGGTCTTCATCAGAGCCCCTGGTTTCTAGCCTGTCTGCAGATTTTGGATTTGTGAATTCCCATGGTCACATAAGAGAATTTTATAAAGCCTCATACAATTTACAGATACCTCCTGTCAATTCTGTTCCCTAGAGATCCCTAACTAATACATTATGGAATGCAAAATAATGAAAGAGGACATGAAAGTATATTGGTGGGCAGTCTTTGATAAGGTAGTTGAAAATATCTATAATCAAATTCATACATGCCAGACTCATTTTCCAGGCAAAATCATTGATGTATGTATCACCATAAACTTCACCTTCACAACTGGACTACTTGAACATCAGCTGATGGACTTTACCAACCTGTACTTTCAAAGTGTTATAATTATTATGGCTCATGTTTTTTTGTTTGTTTGTTTGTTTGTTTTTTTAAGATTTTATTTATTTATTTATCCCCCCTTGCTGCTTGTGCTCGCTGTGTCCATTTGCTGTGCATTTTTCTGTGTCTACTTGTCTCCCTTTGTTGCATCATCTTGCTGCATCAGCTCACCATGCTGCACGGGCTGGCTTGCCTTCACCAGGAGGCCCCGGGAAATGAACCCGGGGCCTCCCATATGGTAAAAGGGAACCCTATCAATTGAGCCACATCCGCTTCCCAAAGTCTTATAATTATTGTGGCTCATGTTTTATGTGTTTTCAGAATGGGTTGAGTCATTCCCTTGTCAAAAGAATACTGCAACTTTGGGGAAAAAAACTATTACAAAACAGTTTTCCAATGTGGGAGCACCCTTTAAACTCTCAGGCAACCTGGAAACTCACTTCACTGGAAAGGTTATAAAAAGTGTGTCAAGTGGTTCCCATCCAGCAAAATCCCCTATTGCCCATACCATCCTCCATCTGTGGTAAGGTGGACTAAATCCATGAGGTATTAAAATTAAAGTTTACTCATTTACTGGTGCTGTCTTCCCAAAAACTTTCCCTTTATTCCTCATGGCCCTGAGAAAATACCATTGACAACACCTGACATAATTACAGAGCAGTCCATGTATGTGGGCAAGTTCACTAGAGAGGATGTGTAGTAGTTTGATGCTGAGTGGACCCCAGATAATCATGTCCTTAGAACTAATCCATTCCTGTGGATGTGAATCTATTGTAAGTGGGACCCTTTGGTTAGAATACTTCAGTCAGGCATGATCCTGGGTGGAATTTATTCCTCTTACTGAAGTCCTAAATAAATGGAAATTACATGGAGAGAAACGGACACAGGTGCCCAGGGAGAAACCCACAGAATCTGAAAGAAAAACCCACAGACAGAGAAAAACAAAGCTGAAAGCAATAGAGTCCAGAGGAGAAGGCAGAGACTGGCATATGCCACCATGTGCCTTCCCATGTGTCAGATGAGTCTAGGATTGCCTGCAACTGGTCTCTGAGAAGAGAACATTGCCAGACTTGATTTGGTCATTTTTCTAAGCCTCAGAAGTGTAAGCTTACAAGTAATAACCCCCCACTGGAAAAGTCAATCCATTTTTGGTATATTGCTTTCATCAGCCTTAGCAAACTAAAACAGGATCCAATGATAGTGAAGTGAGATTTTTTTCAGTACTGTAGGAAATTAATGGAATATTCTCAGGGATATTTACAAGTACTGGGTATATAGGAAGAAGAACTGAGAGCAGTGAAACAGATATCTGTACACCAACATTCACAGTCATGTTATTTATGACTGCCAAAAGTTGGAAACTACCCAGATGCCCATCAACAAATGAATGGGTAAACAAACTGTGGTGCATTCACATGATGGAATATTATGCAGCTGTAAGAAGAAAAGAAATCATAAAGCATGTGACAACATAGATGATCCTGGAGGACATTATGTTGAATGAAGCAAACCAGACACAAAAGGACAAATACTGTATGACTTTGTTACTATGAACTAAATATGTTGTGCACCATATTGTATGATTCCACTTATGTAAAATGTAAATATAAACCAATTTATAAAGATGAAGTTTGATGAATGGTTATGTAGGACTAGGGAAGGCATGCTAAGAGGTGTGCAGTTTTTCATTTTGGAATAATGAAATAATTGTAATTTTTTTGTGATGATGAATGAACTACATTATGATTACATCAAAAGCCATTGATTACACACTTTAGATAGATCACTTGGTATGTGAATATATCACAATAAAACTGCTTAATAAATAAATAATTGTACAAGGATATCCAGAAAGAGCAGCTATATACAGCAGGGGAAACAGAGTGATTGAGGGATGAAGAATTTTCTTATTTGTCTGTTTTATTATTATTGAAACAATGAAAATGCTCTAATAATGATTGAAGTGATGAGTGCACAATTATGTGATTATACCAAGTACCACTGATTGTACACTTTGGATGTATTGTAGGCTTTATTAATACGTATCAATAAAATTGATTTGTTAGACTTCCGGGAAGATGGCGGACTAGTAAGACACGGGAATCTCTTCTCCAGAAAAATAGCTAGAGGACAAGCTGAAACAGACCCATAAAAGATCTTCTAGGGTTTAGGACAGCAGGTGAAGGCTGCACACCACCCAGATGAGAGAGGGACAGAAGAGGGAAATCACGACTACAGAACTGTGAGTTGTAAGAAGCAGCTTCTGCTGCTGCCGGCACCTTCCCTCACACTCTTCAGAATTCTCGGGCCCCTGGGCCTGCGAACACAGACAAAGGGGGCTTCAGGGATCTGCCACTCCCAGAAAGGAGAGAGAGAGGGACACAGCCTTAGGCTGACTCAGGTTCTGACCCGAAATTTGGGCTGCAAAGCCCCACGGACCCTTCCATACGACTGTTTGCCCAGGGAGCCTAGAAAGGACTGGAGAAATCCGACCCTCACAACCTCCCTCTTGCCTAGCCTGGACTAATTGTTGAGGACACCACGGGAGAGGAGAGAGAGAGCCTGGGGTTGACCCTGCTTTGGACTCCCAGGTTTGGTCTGCCCTGTCCCAAGAGCCCTTCCAGGCTGGGTGGGGCTGTGCCATTGTTTGCCATGGAGCCTGCAAGGGGCTAAAGATATACAAACCTCCCAATCTCCTCCTCTACGAACAGGGACTGATAGTTGAGGATTCAGAAGGGAGTGGAAATATTTCCTAGCTGGGAAAAGGGGGGCGCTACGAGAGAAGTCTGGAGAACTGTCTCAGAAAGTTTGAATCACAGGGCTCTGAGCCCCCAGACAGGAAGCCCTATCACATTGATCTGGTCTGTGTCACAACAAATAGGCTCTGACCAGGCATTGAATTGAGAGCTGCCAACAAGCACCATCTCCTGGCAGACCAAGGAAGTGCACATAAGAAAATTAATAAGTAAGAGAGGCTTTTCCTGGCCTCTATAGCCTCCCTGCACAAGGCCCTAGGAAATGACTCTACAACCAATTACTGGGTCCAGCGCCCAGTTTTGAGCAACCAGCAGAACAATCCTAACAATCAAGGTTGAGCCAAAATTCAAAGAGCAGTGGTAACTCACAGCCTTCTGCCACTAAAACCCCATAAAAGAGAAATAGATAGAGCATCTAAGTAAAACACAACCTAACCAGATGCCTAAGCACCAGCAAAAAATTACGGGCCATACTAAGAAAATAGAAGACATGGCCCAAGAAAAGGAATACAGCAAAGTCCCAGAAGAGATGCAGAATTTGAGAGAACTAATCAGAGAGATGAGCACACATTTCCAAAATCAAATTAATGAGATGAAAGAGAATATAGTTAAAGAGATCAATGACCTCAAGAAGTCATTGCGTGAACGTAAAGAAGAATTTGAAATCATGAACAGAAAAGTAACGGAGTTCATGGGAATGAAAGACACAATAGGTGAAGTCAAAAATACATTTGAAGCATACAACAGCAGACTCGAAATGATAGAAGAAAGAATAAGTGATACTGAAGACAGAGCAGCTAAAATTGATGAGAGAAAAAAACAGAGAGAGAAAAGAATGGAAAAAATTGAGCAGGGGCTCAGAGAGTTGAATGACAACACAAAAACGCAAGAACATACGTGTCATGGGAGTTCCAGAAGGAGAAGAGAAATGAAAACGGGCAGAAAGAGTATTTGAGGAAATAATAGCTGAAAATTTCCCAACTCTCATGAAAGAAATGAACTTACATGTCCAAGAAGCACACCGTACTCCAATGAGAATAAATCCAAATAGACCTACGCCAAGACACATACTATTCAGAACATCAAATGTAAAAGATAAAGAGAAAATTCTCAGAGCAGCAAGAGAGAAGCAAACGATCACGTACAAAGGACGTCCAGTAAGACTTAGTGCAGATTTCTCTTCAGAAACCATGGAGGCGAGAAGACAGTGGTATGATACAATTAGGAAACTGAAAGACAAAAACTGCCAGCCGAGAATTCTTTATCCAGCAAAACTGTCCTTCAAATATGAAGGTGAATATAAAGTATTCACAAACAAACAGAAATTAAGAGAGTTTGCATAAAAGAATCCACCTTTGCAGGAAATATTAAAGGAAGCCTTAGAACCTGAAAGAAAAAGACAGGAGAGAGAGAGGGTTGGAGGAGAGTATAGAAGAAAGGAAAGCAGAAAGGATAACGAAAAGAGTAAATGGAAAGACAAAAATAAGATGACATATGAAAACCAAAGAATAAAATGGAGGAAATAAATAGTGCATTTTCAGTAATATCATTGAATGTGAATGGATTAAATTCCCCAATCAAAAGATACAGGCTGACAGAATGGGTAAAAAAAACCATGAGCCATCCATATGCTGCTTACAAGAAACTCACCTCAGACACAAGGATACAAGCCAGCTGAAAGTAAAAGGTTGGAAAAAAGATACTCCATGAGAATAGTAAACCGAAAAGAGCAGGGGTAGCTATACAAATATCAGACAAAACAGATTTCAAATGCAAAAAAGTGATGAGATGCGGAAGGCCATTATGTATTAATAAAAGGGAAGATCCTCCAGGAAGATATAACAGTCATAAAGATCTATGCACCTAACCAGGGTGCCCCAAAATATATGAGACAAACTCTGGCAAAACTGAAGGGAGAAATAGACATTTCTACAATAATCGTTGGAGACTTCAACACCCCTCTCACATCATTAGATAGAACAACTAGACAGAAGATCAACAATGAAACAGAGAACTTGAACAATATGATAAACAAGTTAGACCTAACAGACATATACAGAACACTGCATCCAAACTCAGCGAGTTATACATTTTTCTCAAGTGCCCATGGATCTTTCTCCAGGATAGACCACATGTTAGGTCACAATACAGCTCTCAATAAATATAAAAAGATTGAAATTATACAAAGCACCTTCTCAGATCATAATGGAATGAATCTAGAAATCAATAACAGACAGGAAAAAAGGAAATTTGCAAATGTGTGGAGACTGAACAACACACTCCTAAATATTCAGTGGGTCAAAGAAGAAATTGCAAGTGAAATCAGTAAATATATTGAGACAAATGAAAATGAGAACACAACATATCAAAACTTATGGGATACAGCAAAGGCAGTCTTGAGAGGGAAATTTATAGCCCTAAATGCCTATATTAAGAAACAAGAAAGAGCTAAGCTCAAATATTTAACTGAACAACTTGAGAAACTAGAAAAAGAACAGCAAACCAATCCCAAAGCAAAAAGAAGGAAAGAAATAATAAAGATTAGAGCAGAAATAAATGAAAATGAGAACAAAAAACCAATAGAGAAAATCAACAAAACCAAAAGCTGGTTCTTTGAGAAGATCAATAAAGTTGACAAACCCCTCGCTAGACTAACAAAGAAAAAAAGAGAGAAGATGCAAATAAATACAATCAGAAATGAAAGGGGGGAAACTACAAATGACCTCACAGAAATAAAAATAATCATAAGAGGATATTATGAGAAACTATATGCCAACAAACTAGACAACCTGGAGGAAATGGACAAATTTCTAGAAACTCATAACCAACCTACACTGACACAACAAGAAATACAAGAACTTAACAAAGCAATCACAATTAAGGAGATTGAATCCGTCATCAAAAATCTCCCAGCAAAGAAAAGTCCAGGACCAGATGGCTTCACAGGTGAGTTCTACCAAGCATTTCTAAAAGAATTAACACCAATCTTGTTTAAACTCTTCCAAAAAATTGAAGAGGAGGGAAAATTACCCAACACATTTTATGAAGCCAACATCACCCTAATACCAAAGCCAGATAAAGATTCCACAAGAAAAGAAAATTACAAACCAATCTCTCTAACGAACATAGATGCAAAAATTCTCAACAAAATAATTGCAAATCAAATCCAACAGCATATCAAAAGACATATACATCACGACCAAGTGGGATTTATTCCTGGTATGTAAGGCTGGTTCAACGTAAGAAAATCAATCAATGTAATACACCACATTAACAAATTGAAGGAAAAAAACCACATGATCATCTCAATAGATGCAAAAAAAGGCATTCAACAAAATCCTACATCCTTTTTTGATAAAAAATACTTCAAAATATAGGAATAAAAGGAAAATTCCTCAATGTGATAAAAGGCATATATGAAAAATCCAAAGCCAACATCATACTCAATGGGGAAAGATTGAAAGCTTTCCCCCTAAGATCAGGAACAAGACAAGGATGCCCACTGTCACCATTGTTATTCAACATTGTACTAGAAGTTCTAGCTAGGGCAATTAGACAAGACAAAAAAATTAAAGGCATTCAAATAAGAAAAGAGGAAGTGAAACTCTCACTGTTTGCGGATGACATGATCCTGTACTTAGAAATCCCGAAGTATCCACAACAAAGCTACTTGAACTAGTAAATGAGTTCAGCAAAGTAACAGGATACAAAATCAACACACAAAAATCAGTAATGTTTTTGTACACTAGTACTGAACAACCTGAGGAGGAAATCAGGAGGAAAATTCCACTTTCAATAGCAACAAAAAGACTCAAATACCTAGGAGTTAGTTTAACCAAGGAAGTACAGGACCTATATGCAGAAAACTACAAAACAATGCTAAAAGAAATTTTAAAAGACCTAAACAAATGGAAAGACATTCCATGTTCATGGATTGGAAGAATAAACATCGTGAAGATGTCAATCTTGCCCAAACTGATTTATAGATTCAATGCAATACCAATCAAAATCCCAACAGCTTACTTTACAGAATTAGAGAAGGCAATTACCAAATTCATCTGGAAGGGTAAGTGCACCCGAATAGCCAAAAGCATTCTAAAAAAGAAGAGCAATGTGGGAGGAATTTCGCTGCCTGACCTTGAAACATATTACAAAGCTACAGTGGTCAAAAAAATAAAATTAAAATAAAATAAAATAAAACAGCATGGTGCTAGCATAAAGATAGACATATCGATCAGTGGAATAGAATTGAGAATACAGAAATAAACCCTCACCTATAGAGTCAACTGGTTTTTGACAAACCTACCAAGCCCATGCTGTTGGGAAAAAAAAGTCTCTTCAACAAATGGTGTTGGGAGAACTGGATATCTATAACCAAAAGAATGAAAGAGGACCCCTATCTCACCCCCTATACAAGAATCAGCTCAAAATGTATTAAAGATCTAAATATAAAAGCCAGGACCATAAAACTACTGGACGAAAATGTAGGGAAACATCTTCAAGACCTTGTAGTAGGTGGTGGTTTCTTGGACCTCACACCCAAAGCACGTGCAACAAAAGAAAAATTAGATAAATGGGACCTTCTCAAAATTAAACACTTTTGCACCTCACAGGAATTTGTCAGAAGGGTGAAAAGGCAGCCAACTCAATGGGAAAAAATATTTGGAAATCACATATCTGATAAGGGTTTAATATCCAGGATATATAAAGAGATGTTGCAACTCAACCATAAAAAGACAAATGACCCAATTAAAAAATGGGCCAAAGACTTGAATAGACATTTCTTCGAAGAAGAAATACAAATAGCAAAAAAAAACACATGAAGAAATGCTCAACATCACTCATGATTAGGGAAATGCAAATCAAAACTACAATGAGATATCATTTCACACCTATCAGAATGGCCACTATTAAAAAGACAGAGAACTACAAGTGTTGGAGAGGATGTGGAGAGACAGGAACACTTCTTCACTGTTGGTGGGAATGCAGGATGGTACAACCACTATGGAGGACTGTTTGGCAGTTCCTAAAGAGGTTGAATATAGACTTGCCATGTGACCCTGCAATACCATTACTTGGTATATACCCAGAAGAACTGAGAGCAGTGACACGAACAGACACCTGCACACTGATGTTCATAGCCACATTATTCACCATTGCCAAAAGTTGGAAACAACCCAGGTGTCCATCAACAGATGAATGGATAAACAAACTGTGGTCTATTCACACGATGGAATATTATGCAGCTGTAAGAAGAAATGAAGTCATAAAGCATATGGCAACATGGATGAATCTGGAGGATATTATGTGAGTGAAGCAAGCCAGACACAAAAGGACAAATATTGTATGAATGCATTACTATGAACCAAATATATTGTGTAATATATTGTTTGATTCACACACACACAAAAAAATTTACATGTAGCCATTACATTTAATTGAGAAATATAAAAAAAAAAATTGATTTGTTAAAAATTAAAAAGATACAATCAGTCAGGGCATGACTTCTTTAACACAATCTTTACCATCAAATCAGATAAATCATATAGGTGTAATTAAGGAAAACAGATTTCACCATCTGTGAATTCCTTTAATTCCTTCTAAAAGTCTCAATATCAACCTTCATATCTTTGGCCAGAGGTTTCACTGTTTTGTGGATTTTGTGCTGGACAAGTATTCTAGAGAATCTATAAGGAGAAAGAACCTGCTACTCTAAATTTTTAAGAGGAATTATAATCTACCAACATTCTCTCAGGATGTGGCCATAAGTGCAGTCTATATAAGTTGAAATACTTTTGCTGAAAATATATATTCAAAGAAAAACATTTTCATTGTTTGAAGTGTGCATATTTTACTATGGAGCAAATGAAAGATCATCCCATGTCTCTTCATGTCCGATTTTACTTATGTTCTAAAAACTGTAAAACCATATAAGCTTTAAAATATTAGAGATTCTCAAAATGGATAATCTAATTTCATTATTGATTTCCCTATAAATAGGATGTGCACTAAGTTTTAAATTAGATCCAGTCCAGGATCATGTTCTACATTTAATTGTCATTGTCTCTTTAGTTTCTCTCTTTTTTACTAATTATGTAAACATATATATGACACAAACTTTCCTAGCTCAACGACTCCCCAGCATACAATTCAGTGGGATTAATCATGTGCAAAATATTGTGCTACTCTAACCAACATCCATTACCCGAACTTCCCAATCATCTAAAATGGTAATCTACTACTACCAGCATTGACTATTTTTTTTCCTATCTGGTTGCTTCATCATATTTTTGGTGCATCACTTCACTGCATGGGATCCTGCACCTCTCTGTACCATGTAGGGGCCTGCATCTCTCTGTGCTGTTCTGGGACATGTTTTTTTTTTCACCAGAAGGTCCCAGGGATTGAATCTGGGTCCACTA
>JAKSZT010054156.1:347569-358174 GCA_026826555.1 Tolypeutes matacus | reverse complement strand
AGTCTCCAATTAAAATATTTCCCATGGCAGTTACATAGCTTGTTATTTTCTTGCATGCAAAGAAATATTCTCTTTTGTAGTATCCCAACTGCAGAGCTCCATCAGTATTGAAGACTTTATTATGTTTCAAAGATTAAGTATATGTGCCATGTTTATGTAATTATACTTTATAAAAACCCAGATTACACATTTGTGTTCAAGTTAATTTTTCCCTAAGTTCACACTATGACAGAATTTTTCTGGATTAGCACTTAGAAGCAATTTACCGTTAAATGATTGAATTGAATTCCTAATTTATTCCACTCCCAGATATCTACTTCAAAGGCCAGGCTTCACCCTGATGGAACTTACCAATGACATGATAGTAGATGTGTCTTTTCTGAAAATATGTTGAATGGATAGTATTTCTTGTGTTTTTAAAGACCAGTTTCCCTGCCTAAAACAACTGAAAAAGTTACTTGCTAGACTAGCATTGAGGAAATAAAAATGTTAAGGTCTCCGACGGCCCTAAAATTGTTTCAAATATGACACTTATCTGGGAAAGAATATCAAATTAAGGGATACTCTAGGCAGTTAAAACCTTATAAAACAGTGACAAATGGAATGAATTTTCAAGTTTGAAATATAAGAAAAACTATTAAAAATATTTTATATTGGGGGAATTAAAGAGAGGGAAAATCACCTAAAGAGGAAGACCAGGAAAAGAGCCTTTAAATTGAGGTTTAAATTCAATAGTACATAAATATTCATTTCCTCAAAGCCACAGGCACTTGAATATAAATTGATATGTGAACAGAACAATGACCACATCTCAGGAAATTGTCACCAATATTGATACCTACATTTTAGAAAAAAAAACTCACTTAAGGAAATCTCCAGTTGATATGTTGAAGAACCTAATCAATTCCTGACCAGGATCCTCCTCTTCATAATGCATAGGTTCCTAGAGTCCACCTGAATTCAGGTTTTGGAAAAATCCAAGTTCTTCTCTCAAAATCCCTCTCCTCATTCCAACTTGGAATGTCCATCTGGGTTTACAGACTTGGTGTCCTTGTTGTGGAGTATGTTAATGAAATCTTGAGTTCTGAGCAGTTAACAGGGTATTATCAAGTCCAGGGAAGTTGACTGATTTAGTTTCCTAGTCTACTTAAGCAAATATTATGAAAAGGGTTGGCTTTAACAATGAAAATTTATTAGGTTATAATTTTGAGGCCAGGAAAATATCCAAATCAAGGCATCATCAAGGCAATGCTTCCTCCCAAAGACTGGCATTCTGGGGCTGACTGCTGGTGACCCTTGGTCCATAGCTTGTCACATTGAAAAAATGTCAGTGTCTCCTTTTCCCTATTCTCTTCTGGGTTTCAATAAATTCAACTTCTTTCTTCTCATGGCTCTCTGTGTGTCTGAATTTTATATGCTTATAAAATATTCCAGGTTCTGGAGGGGGCCAAGATGGCATTAGTGTAGGAGGGCACACACTGCAAGCTCCCAGAGCAAGGCAGATTGTGGATGGGGACATGCCCAGGGGTCTGTGCTGTGCATGCGTGGAGTGAGAAGCTTGGGACATCTATCTGCATGGATCAATGGCGTGGACAGAATGGTAGAGATTCATGAGTTTTAAGGCTGCCAGTGGTGGTTGGCACAGATGGCTGAGCCCCGTGGTTAGGGAGAAAAAATAAAATAAAATAAAACAACCATTTGGAGCCATGAGCAGGGTGAAAAAGTTTTATTTTCTGGGGATCTGGCTGCCTGGCGTGCCTTTGACCATGTGTGAACAGAACAACCGAGCTAATCAGCACCTGATGAACTGGAGGAGGGATTCTGGTCAGAGAACAGAGCTGATTTACCTAGCAACCCAGGGATAAGACCCAGGCCTCTGTGGAGCCAGGAAGAAGGGACACTTCCCAAAAGAGGGATGGTTCTGTTGAAGGACAGGGAAGGGTATTTTTTATTTTTTGACATCGATCTGGCTGCCTGCACCGCCCCATAGCTTTGGGGAGGAGATAAGCTGACCTGAAGCAGCATCAGGCTGAGAACAGATGCGAATCTGGACTCAAACTGATTTACTTAGCAGCCCGGTGATGCTCGAGCTCGGCTCCAGAAGGGGCAGAATCGGCCGTCTTTAGAACTCCGCACTGACTAACATCAGAGCTACAACTACCCTGGGGAGTCCAGAAAGTGGGATGTGCTTGATTAATTTCCGTGGGCCCAGCTAGGGTCCCTTCTGTAAGGGGGTTGGTCTAGAGGAGGAAATATTTTGGGTCCTGCATTTGCTAAAAAAATAAAAAAAAAAATTAAAAGTGAGGTCACTTCAACAAATGAAAAATAAATTCTTTTTAATTTAGTTTAATAGCTAAAAGCTGCTTCAGGACCTGCATATAGAACCCTGTGGGGAAATTGATTGATAAACACAAGTAGGCAGGAAGGATCCACGTGGACCCTAGGGGAATCATTGACTCCCCTTAGCTCTGTTTGACTGCTTGCCTGTGTCGATCTTTGACTTCTCTCTGTTTCTTTCTGGTCTCTTGCTATTCTTTCCTCTTTCCTCCCCCCTTTCTTTTTTCTTCTATTTTTTTTTTTAATTAGGTGCTGCCAGCTTGTCGCTTTTTGCTGGGCTATTTTTCAGTAATTTCCTACTCACTGTATAAATTGATTCTGTATTATAAACTATCGCTTATCCTTCCTGCAACTTTGTGCCTTCTGTTTTCTGTTGTGGCTCTTAGAGACAACATTTTTTCATAGACCCACAACTTAAGGGTGTCAATTTCTATTCCCTCTATTTTCTTTTCTTCTTCTTTTTTTTATTAGTATTAACTTTTTTCTTTCAGACTTTTCTTTACTATTTCTCTCTCTCCTCATAATTCTAGCCTTCTAAATCACTATATATATATTCCTCCATTTGTTTTCCCAGTCCATTGTAGGAACTCCATATTTTTTCCTAGTACTCTACACGGCCTACACAAGTTAAATATTCATCTCATTAAGTCTCATTTTGCTCCTCTTCTAACTTTTATCAATATTACTATTATCCTTCTGCCTTTCTTACATCTTTTGATTCTTCTAGCCCTAACATTTTGCCTTCAAGGGAACACAGAAAGAAGCAAGGAAATAAAATAAGAAGAAAAACTGCCAAAGAGAAAACTTAACTCATATGTAGAACCAACAGTTAAATAAAATTCTAAAGCATAGAGAAAAGCTAATCAATTGAACAAACCCATCAAGATAATATGATGACCAGTGGGCAACCAAAAAATACAAAGGACTCTGAGTAAATGGAAAACATGGACCAGTCCAATGCACAAAATAAAAACCAGGAAGCAATGCAGTACACCGAACAACTAATCAAAGCTATCCAAACAAATATCATGGACCAACTTAAAGAAATGAAGGAAGAGATTAAGGATATAAAGAAGACACTGGGAGAACACACTGAAGAAATAGCAAACATGTCTAAAAAGGTATGGATATGATGGTGAACAAGGGCACAAGCCAAGAAATGATAAAGACGCTGGACTCACATGACAGCAGATTTGAACAGACAGAGGAAAGAATTAGTGATATGGAAGACAATACAGTTGAAATCAAAGAGATTGTAGAAAAGGTGCCTCAAAATACGTGCAGCAAACTCTAGAAAAACTAAGAGGAGAAATAAATGCAGCGACAATTATAGCAGGGGACTCCAACACAACACTATCATCATTAGACAGAACATCTGGACAGAGAATCAATACAAAAACTAAGGCACTCAACAATACATTAGAAGACCTGTACTTAATAGACATATAGAGAACACTACACCCAAATACAGCGGGACTTAAATTCTTCTTGAGTGCACATGGAACATACTCCACAATAGACCACATGCTAGGCCACAGAACAACGCTCAATGAATTCAGAAAGATTGAGATTATAAAAAGTAATTTCTCTGACCAAAATGCAATGAAGTTGGAAATTATTAAGGGCCAGAGAAACAGGATAAGTACAAGGATAAGGAAGTTAAACAACACACTCTTAGACAAACTGTGGGTCAAAGAGGAAATTTCAAAAGAAATCAGTAACTACCTCGAAACTAATGAAAACTAAAACACAACATATCAAAACCTATGGGATGCAGCGAAAGAAGTCCTGAGAGGGAAGTTCATAGCCATAAATTCATATATAAAAAAAGAAGAAAGAGCTAAAATTGAAGACTTAACAGCAGACTTGGAGGAATTGGAAAAACAACAACAAATTAAACCTAAAAGAAGTAGAAAGAAGGAAATAACCAAGATTAGAGCAGAACTAAATGAAATAGAGAATAAGAAAGCACTGGAAACAATAAATAAAACCAAAAGTTGGTTCTTCGAGAATATCAACAAAATTGACAAACCCCTAGTCACACTAACAAAGAAAAACAGAGAACAGATGCAAAAACATAAATTAAGGAACGAGCAAGGTGATATCACTACTGACCCACAGAAATAAAGAGTATCATAAGGGAATACTTTGAAAAATTATATGTCAACAAGAATGACACTTTAGAGGAAATGGACAAGTTTCTAGAAACCCAGAAACAGCCAACATTGATGAAAAAAGAAATAGATTAACTCAAAGTGCAATTACAAGTAAAGAGATAGACTCAGTCATTAAAAACCTCCCAACTAAGAAGAGTCCAGGACCAGATGGCTTCACAGCCGAATTCTACCAAACATTCCAGAAAGAGCTAACACCAATTCTACTTAAGCTCTTCCAAAAAATAGAAGTAGAAGGAATATTACCTAACTCATTCTATGATGCCAACATTACCCTAATACCAAAACCAAATAAAGATACCACAAGAAAGGAAAATTACAGACCAATTTCTCTAATGAACCTAGATGCTAAAATACTTAACAAAATACTTGCTAATCGCATTCAACAACATAGCAAAAGGATTATACACCATGACCAAGTGAGTTTCATCCCGAGTATGCAAGGATGGTTCAATATAAGAAAATCAATCAATGTAATACACCACATAAACATATTGGAAGAAAAAAATCACATGATCATCTCTATAGATGCAGAAAAAGCATTCGACAAAATTCAGCACTCTTTCCTCATAAAAACACTACAAAAGATAGGAATAGATGGAAACTTTCTGAAAATGATAAAGGGTATATATGCAAAACCCAAAGCTAACATCATTTTCAATGGTGAAATCCTAAAAGCCTTCCCTCTGAGATTGGGAAAAAGACAAGGATGCCCACTATCCCCACTCCTATTCAACATTGTCTTAGAGTACTTGCACGAGCACTGAGACAAGAAAAGGACATAAAAGGCATCCAGATTGGAAAAGAAGAAGTAAAAATTTCATTATTTGCAGCTGACATGATCCTATACATAGAAAGCCCTGAGAAATCTACAACAAAGCTTCTAGAACTTATAAAGGAGTTCAGTAATGTTGCAGGCTATAAGATCAATGCTCAAAAATCAGTAGTATTTCTATACACCAATAACGAGCAATCTGAGGAGGAAATAAAAAAAAAAACTATTTACAATAGTAACTAAAAGAATCAAATACCTAGGAATAAATTTAACTAAAGATGTAAAGGACTTATATACAGAAAACTACACAACACTGTTAAAGGAAATCAAAGAAGACTTAAATAAATGGAAATATATTCCCTGTTCATGGATAGGAAGACTAAACATCATCAAGATGTCTATCCTACCCAAACTAATCTACAGATTTAATGCAATCCTAATAAAAATCAACACTATATTTTTTAAGGACGTGGAAAAAGTAACCACAAAATATGTTTGGAAAGGTAAGAGGCCCCAATGTCAAAGATATATTGAAAAAGAAAAATGAAGTTGGAGGTATCACATTACCTGACTTTAAAACATACTACAAAGCTACAGTGATCAAAACTGCATGGTATTGGGACAAGGATAGACCTACTGACCAATGGAACCGAATTGAGAGTTCTGATATAGATCCTCGCATATACAGTCATCTGATATTTGACAAGGAAACGAAGCCCACTCAGTTGGGAGAGAATGGCCTCTTTAACAAGTGGTGCTTGGGGAACTGGATATCCATATCCAAAAGAATGAGAGAAGAATACCATCTCACACCTTATACAAAAATCAACTCAAGATGGATCAAAGATCTAAATATAAGAGCCAAAACCATAAAGACCTTGGAAGATAATGTAGGGAAGTATCTACAGGACCTTGTAATAGGAATTGGTTTCATGAACTTCACAGCCAAAGCACGAGCAGCAAGAGAAAAAATTGATAAATGGGATCTCCTCAAAATTAAAAACTTCTGCACCTCAAAGGATGTTATTAAGAAAATAAAAAGGCAGCCTACCCAATGGGAAAAAATATTCGGCAACCATATATCTGATAGGAGCCTAATATCCTGCATATATAAAGAAATCCTACACCTTGAAAATAAAAGGACACACAACCCATTTAAAAAATGGGCAAGTGACCTGAAAAGACACTTCTCCAAGGAAGAAATACAAACAGCTAAAAAGCACATGAAAAAATGTTCAACATCGCTTGCTATCAGGGAAATGCAAATCAAAACTACAATGAGATACCATCTTACAACCATCAGAATGGCAGCTGTTAAAAAACACGAGACACTAAATGTTGGAGAGGATGTGGAGGAATAGGAACCCTCATCCACTGCTGGTGGGACTGTGGTATGGTCCAGCCACTGTGGAGGACAGTTTGGCAGTTCCTCAGAAAACTGACAATAGATCTTCCGTATTATCCAGCAATTCCACTGCTGGGTATATACCCAGAAGAACTGAAAGCAAAGACACAAACAGATATATGCACACCAATGTTCATAGTGGCATTGTTCACCATTGCCAAAAGTTGGAATCAGCCCCGGTGCCCATCAACAGATGAATGGATAAGCAAAATATGGTACATACATACAATGGAATATTACTCAGGTGTAAGAAGGAACAAAGTGCTAACACATGGAATAACGCGGATGAATCTTGAAGACCTTATGTTCAGTGAAGCAAGCCAGGCACTGAAGGATGAACAGTATATGACCTCACTGATTTGAAATGAGGATCATTGTCTGAAAGATAGGTTAACAAAGGAGAGTAAGAGAAGGGCAGGCTTTGAGCCATCACCCATATGGACATAATCTATGGTAAAGGGATAGAATGTGGTTGCATGTTGAGGGATGGGGCAGATGAGTGGTTGTGTTCCTGGGTTTTGTGATGCAGCACTGGCAGGTGGGTGGATTAGGAAGGGCAGGTTCAAACCCCCAGGGCATGTAACTGTGAATCTTGACATTCCATGGGTCGGGAGAGGGTGGTATCATGGGCCTGGGGGGGGCTGGGGGAAGGGAGCAGTCAAGATCTAATGGGGTGTTTGGTGGTCATGGGGAAGGTTTTTCATTACCTTACAGTAATGGACACAGGACATGGTAAATATCATCAAAATTATTAAACTGTATCATCTAAATTGTAAACTATACTGTAAATCATTGGCAATGTTTAGTTGCTATATTTTTCTATCTGTATAACAGCTATAACAATGCTAACATCCAAAAAAAAAAAATGGGCGTGGTTAATATGGGGTGACGAAAGTGGAGTGGTTTGGTATATGGGAGTCTCCGGCACTCCATCTGTGACTTTGCTGTGACCTAAAACTTCTCTGAAAATTAAATGAAAAATTGGGAGACAATGGGGATTGAGAGGGGGAAGGTGTCACGGCACAGCAGACATCCGATAACACAGTGATAAAAGGAAGGAAAGAAAAGAAAAGAGAAAGGAAAAAAAATGAATATATATATATATATATTTAAAGGTATTTTCTTTGCTTTTTTGCCCATTTTTTGAATGTCCCAATCTGCTAACTATATTTTATTTTGTTTTGTTTTTTCTTTGATTATTTGTTTTTTTTCCTTCTCTTTTCTTTTTTTTTCCCCCCTGAGTTTCCTTATGTTTGTCTCTTGCATGAAAGCTTATCTTACTTGTTTCTTTTTCCTAGTAAGTATATTTGATTATTTTATGGACTACATGTTCATGGAGGATTTGGATCACAGAAGGGTTACAATGGGTACTGCAGGGGATTATTGGTGGGGAGTGTCTGGAAGGGGGGTTTCATGGGAATTATTTCACCCGAATATACATGAAAGATATACAAAATCATTCAAAAATCAAAAGATGGGGCATGGTCACGATGGGTGGACAATCACACAATAAATGAGGGAATCTAAATTCCTAGCCTGGAGAGCTCTGTCACAGTCTCCAAGGGAGCAGCAAAAGTCCTCTGAGTGCAGGGACAGTGTCTGACAAAAGAGGATGACTCACTGATGTGTTCTTTTTATTGATGACTACCCTTGTGAGTCTTTGCTCTTATAACTGAGACTTAGCCTGCAGTTGTGGGGTGCCTAAGGGTTGCCACCTGAGAGCCTCCTTGTTGCTCAAATGTGGCCTCTCTCTAAGGCAAACTCAGCATATGATTGCATTACCTTCCCCCCAACATGGGACATGACTCCTGGGGATGAGCCTCCCTGGCAACAGGGGATCAATACCAAGTGCCAACTGGCAACACAACTGGGAAAAGACCTTGAATTAAAGGGGGAAAAGGTAAAGACAAATGTGTTCAAGTGGCTAAGAGACTTCAAAGAGAGTCGGGAGGTCATCCCAGAGGTAACTCTTACGCACACCTGAGTAGGAGCTCATAGAACATCTAAGTGCCTATCACCCCACACAGAGGGGCTCCTGAGAACTCTGGAGACACTCAGGTCCTACATAAGTGGGGATAGACCCAGAGACTGATGCCTTATCAGTGGGCTATATTTTGGAATCTGTGCTCCTGAAAGTCACAGAATTGGACTCAAATTAGTCCTCCCTGCACATAGTTCATCAGTCCCTTCTATTCAAACCTAAATTTGATGCTGAAGTTTTTACGTATACTTGCAGAGACTGGAGCCTCTGGCCTACCTATGTGCCAGGTGTGCATGGAATCTCAGTGGAGGTGCAACTCCTACCCTACAGCTCAATGGACTCATCCAAGTCACCTGGCGAGGAGAAAATGATGGGCAATTGCCATCCCAGGGAATGGAGGGGGCCTGTATCTACAGGCAGGATAATCCCACCCACCATATCCATGGGATATAAGCCCTCTCTCACTTGGAGGTGGAGTGGACATCGCCATCCCAGTCCCCTCAGGATTAGGGGAAGAACTATGGACTAGAGTGGACTTGATGGTATTCTGTTGTTCACATATGGTGATTCTAGCAATGGAAGAAATTATAACAATGAGGTGGAGCCAGTGGCCACTTGACACTTTTGGGGCAGGGAGGGGAGAAGCAGTTGAAATACAGGGGCTTCTTTGGGATTTTGAGGTTGTCTAGAGTACCATTGTGGCAACAGATGTAGGCCATTTTTAATCAGCACACTCCACTCACAACTGTGTGGGAGAGAGTGAGGTCCATGGTGTGAACTGTGATCTATGGTTGGTGGCAAGGCCACCAGGATGTGTAAGTCCATTGAGGGTGGTGGGCCACACTTGTGGGAGATGTTTGTGTGGGATGTGGTGGGAGGTGTGGGAGGTGGGCAACATGGGAATCCCAGTGGGTTCCGTGTAATATTTTGGGTAATCTAAGCACCTCTTAAAATATATTTATATATCATTTTGCAAATGTTGGTATGTATTGTGAAAATTTTGATTTTTACCCACAATAAAAATAATAATAATAATAAAATAAAATATTCCAGTATCAGGATTCAGCCCCACCTGAATGATATGGGACACACCTTATCTAAAGTAACTACATCAAAAGGCCCTACTTACAATGAGTTTACAGCCACAGGAATGCATTAGACCAAAGAACATGTTTTTCTGGGATACATACAACTTAAAACCACCACATTCTACCCTCTGGGCACAAAAAGGCATGTTTCTATGTGCAAAATACATTCATTCCATCACAATATCTCAAAAATCCTTAGATTGTTTCAGAAACATGCTTAGTACAAAGTTAAATCAAAATAAGCTATGGGTGTGGTCAGTCCTGTTTCACAATTCCCATCTGTGGACCTGGGAAACCTAGAAAACATGTTTTCTGCTTCCAATATACAATGGATGGAGAGGAATAGGATAAACATTTCAATTTCTATAGGGAGAAGTTATAGGGAAAACAAAGGTCATGGGTCCCAAACAATTCCAAAAACTTGCAGGGCATACTCAACTAAATTTCAAGATCTAAGAGAAATCTATTGAATGATGTTTTCTCCACTGGGACTGAAGAAGTGGTAGGCCAACCTTCCAAAATCTTGTACAGTAGTCATGCTCTCTCCAAACACCAGGTTGAGGGCCTCATCCTGTGAGAACACTGAGGTGGTGGCAAGACCCTCCACAACCCCCAGGAAATAAGTGTAACCCTATGAGAACAATGGGGTGGCATCCAGAGTGTCTGAAATCTTGAGGGAACAGATTCCAATCTCTCAGAACAGTAGAAGAAACACTCTTACTGAACAATGGGGCAGCAATCCAAGTGCTGGGGCAGGCTCACCTTCTAAACACACAAGTATGGGCCTGCTATCCCAAAGATGACTTTGGTCCATATCTGAACATCCATTCCTCTGCCCTTTAGGT
>JAKSZT010054156.1:309239-342559 GCA_026826555.1 Tolypeutes matacus | reverse complement strand
CTCACCCCTGATCTTTTCCCCCACTCCCCCTCACTCATGCTTTAGGCTGCCCTGGTGCTGAGAGGTCTCTAACCAGGCAGTTCCTTCTCTGCCTCTTCCTCTCCTCCAGTCTTCCAGAACTCCAGGTGGCCTGATCACTGCAAAGGAAAACCCTTCCCACCTAGGGGTACCCATAGCAGCAGCCTCAGTAAATCCCTCCCCCCAGGTGTGGCCACCCTCTCTAGTCTTCCTGGGATTTCTGTCTCCCCATCCCCAGCCCATCCAGAGCATGCTAGCCTGTGCTTCATCAGAGTGTTTTCTTTCTCTCCCCTACCAGGATAGCAATGAGTAAAGTCATCCTTGCCTATTGCATATGTTCTAGTGCAAGTTTTATTTTGACAACCCCCCTGTGTTTATGCTGATTGGTTAGGATTAAATATGTTGATTATCACCCAAATACAAGAAAGTTTGCACACACACTCATATAGGAAAAGTGAGAATGGAGTCAGGGTTACATAAAGCTCATTTTAAAGAACCCTCAGCCCTCTCAAGAATATGTTTCACTATTGCTATCTTAATTTTTAAGTTAATGTAAACATTTTCTTTCATTTGACCTTATGAACTCTGTGAATAAATATTTGGATAGCACTGTGCATTTACAAATTGCTTTTGTAAAGCTGTTTCCACAGACCCCACTTGTTCCTAACAAAGACTGAAGTCTGGATTTTCTTTCCCATTTTACATGTGAAAAAACATGAGGACCAGGGAGGGGGAGAGACAAGCCATTGTCATTCAGCAGAGGAAAAGAGGAGCTGCTTTAGGAATGTGGGCTTCTAAGCTCCAAGCTTCAATTTCTTTCTACCACCTTAGAAATAGAAGGGTTTGACTCCCAGACAAGTGTGGCTAAATGAATCTGAATTTAGTGTAGGTGATTTCCTTCCTTACCATCCATTTTTCACTCCCACTTTAAAAGACACAAAGGTATTTCAAATTATTGTGAGTCCCTGAAGAATGAATGAACCTAGTAACCACATCAGGAAGTCACAGTTGACCAGACTGAAGAGTTGCAGACTTCAGGGAGGTAATTGGAACCAGGCAGCTCCACTAAGACAGCCCCTTGGCTTACTGGGTAAAAGCATGACCGCATGGCCCTAGAGCTCCCTCTGCTGGCCAAAGCAGACCAACCTTTTCTTTCTCATTATCAGGAGATGCCAAGGCCTCCTGGGGTTGATGGGAGGTTTTTTGCAGAAGGGCCCCAGGAGAAGGGCCCTGTGTGGCCAAGAAAGGGAGGGAAGGTAAGTATGGAAAGGAGCTTTTCATGAGCAGATGGAAGAAAAAGCAGCTGTATGTGTGCTGGAGGTGGTTTCAGTGGTCTATGGGGTGGGGCCAACCATGAATGTCCTGAGACTTTTCAAGGGGTTTGGGAATAAACAATGACCATTTCAACTAATAAAACATTTAAATGTAAGGTTTTTAAACACATAAAGGGAGGACATATCAAATGACCATTGTCTGCAAGCTGAAGTGATAAGGGAGCATAACTTAGGAGTAAGCCGAGAAAGCCAGTCAACATGGAGAGAGCAGAGCTGCGGCCTATAGAGAAAAGGCACAGAAAGACAGGGAGGAGAAGGTTGGGGTTGGGAGTGAGGAGAGAGGAGGTGAGCTGGTGTCCATGGGAGAGAAAGAGAGAGCAGCCAGACACCAGGCCCCTTGTACCACTGTCATCAGCTCTATTCTTACTGCATAGCTATGGGAACTAGTTTGCCTGTGTCCCTGCTTCTTACAATCCAATTACTGAGAAACACAGAACTTGGCCATGAAAGTTGTGGCATGGGGTTTGCACATGCTGAATCCCAGTTTTCTAAATTTATAAAAGCAGGATGACAAAGGTTAGCAGCAGGACTAGTTTACAGTCAGTGCTCAATAATGATGCTGCAATTTCAATGCTATGTGATGGCTGAGGCAGGCAGAGTCTCACCTCTGCCATGCTGTTGGAACAGGCCCTTTTATGGGCTTCATGAGGGATTTCAAATTGTCGGGCATTTAGTGGGTGTAGCTCAGTGGGTGACCACCTGTTTCACAAAAAGAGATCCTAAGTTCAATTCCTAGTATGGGCTTAAAAATAAAAAAGAATTTGGTAAGTGACAGGGTCTCTACAAGAAAGGAAAAGTCCAGGCCTCATGGCCTAGTAGCTGCCTCTGCGTGAATGGAGAATGTTTGTAGGACTAACTAGGAAGGAGGGAGAGAAATCACTGGTGTGATGGTAATATGCACTATTTGATAAGCGTTTTGTTTAAATAGTATTTTTTGACAAATATCAGTGAAACATAAGAATTTATGAAGAATGATTTTAGCTGCAAAGTTTTCCTAAAAATGAAAAGACCCATACCCAAATAATTAAATGGCATGTGTAGTAATGAAGACTAATGGTGTATACAACTTAATTTGAAAAGCAAATTATTTTTTATATAACATAAAGAAACAAGGTGCTTTGAATGGATAGAAAGAAAGATAAATCCAAAAAAAAAAAATAGCAATTTAATCATTGTATATTACCAAAAATGATGAATATATAGATGTTGGCTATACAATGAACTAATCTTGAGCATAAGATTCTTTTTTTCCTTATGAAAGGAAGTGTCAAAATTTAATAATACATTTCCTAGTGAATTTTTGATTGAATGCAAGCAAAAATTCATAATGTACTCCTTTAAAGTATCTAAAATAATAATCTTATATTACAAAACACATAGATTAAGGGACAAAAAATGTAACAAATTTAATTTCTTTTTCATTATCTAAAGGGAAAATTATTTCTAATTTCATCTTAAATCATATTTTAAATGATGGAAACAGATTAAGTTCAAAAGGAATACAGCATGTAATATTGCAATTAATGAAAGATTTTAAAGAACATTTTTTCAAAAAACAAATGATTATCTGTCAAAATTGTGATTTGAGAGTGTTCTATAGTACTGGATAATGTATAAAGATAATGAATATATGAGATAAGATATAGGAAATGATGAGAAAATTATGATATTTTTAAAATTTGATGTAAATATTAAATATTCCAAAATCATTAACTTTGTTATTATATAGATGTGTATTTCTTATTACTCATTTTTCCAGACTTCACATGCCCTAATTGTTGGATAAACTACATAATATTATAGATACAGAGAAACCATGCACCAAGGAAATAAACACAAAATAATAGGATATATATTTGAATGAATATTTTTATTTATTGATATCATACCACATGCATTTGTTAATTGTAAAAATAGCTATTAATCCATCTCTCTGTATTTTTCTAATTATATAAACACTTATAAATGGTTTATTTACATTATTTATGGTTTTAGAATTTTATTATTATTATTTTTACCATTTTGTTATGTTACATAAAATAGAGCATCTACTAAGAATTGGGAGTTGTCAAGAGCAGAAATCCTTTACAAAAAAATGGCAGGGTTTTTTTGAAAGCTAAAAATTAGCCGAGGATGAGTGGAGACCAGAAAATGGAGCATTTCTGATAAGCTGCAATTTGAACATTGAATTAAATGATGGTCTCGGTCTGGTAAGTATAGCCTGTTAAACATGGAAAAGTGTGCTGTAGTAACCAATGTATATATCTCTTCCATGCCTTGTAAAGCTATCCTGTGTATTGAAGTAATTAGATATCATCTAATCATTATAAATTTCCACTTTGAAATGCCCTAATTGCCTTCATAAGCCACTGTTATGCACTCACCATTTTGAGGCTTTCATTTCTGACTTTCCCAGTTTGAGATTCACCACTGGTGGTGTTTCTCTTTAAGTAAAAATATAGCTTTCAAAATATCAGTTATTTCTTTCTTTTGACAAATTTGCCATCAGTTGTAGGATCCTGAGCAGACCAAGGATGATTTCTGTGGCTGGTGAGTCACCAGGTGTGGTACACACAGGACCCATTTGTCTACTACTCTCTCTCCTCCAGCAGAGAACTTGGGGCAAATTTCTCCCATATAAAGATCTAAGTTTGTGAAATGAGTTTCCACATGATGTGTCATGGGAACACAGGCTCAATCACAACAGATTCTCAGAAAATGACCATTTTATTACACAGCCCAAAGGGCCCAAAAATCCAGGGAAGAGATCCAATTGTGGCCTGGGGAGGCAAACTGCTTGGTTGATTTTTGGTAGATAGCGACTCCAAACACCCCACTTCATGTCAGAAATGAGTGTCAGAAATGAGGGACACTGTGCAGCTCAAGTGTTGGGTTTTATATATCCCATGGGGAAGAGGCCCTCTTACTGTGCAAAAAAGCATGAATCAAGTAAATTTTGTGCAGTTTCCAGATTGACAAGCAGCTGGAGAAGTTTGTTCACATTTTGTGGCTCAAAGTACATCCAGGCCTTTACATTTATGGGTATCTTATTGGAAACATTTTTTTTTTTCTTAATATTTGAAAAAAAATGTCTCTCCTGGGCTACAAAACAAAAACATAGCAAAATATCTACATACATGCAATCAAGAGGAGAAAGAAGGGTACTAGGCAATAGTTGGGGAATGGTTGCTGAGTGTGTCCATGACTTTCCCAGGAGAGCTCTGCAAGGTTTATTCTTGAGTTTCTTTTTTGTGTGTTCCCAGTGCCTACTTTTTGAGTTCCAGTTTATGTCTGTTGGGGTGGAAGGGCATAGTACAGAGATTTTGGCACACCTTAAGACAGCTGTTTTGCAGTTTTGAGGGTCCATATATAATTTTCATTTTTGGAGCCTTTGGTTGAACATGGGGACTTCATAGTCAAAATCTCTTATTTTCTCTCCTGTAAAATGCTCTAATGTCTGTTTTCTCACTATACACCTGGTCCATATTTATTTCTGAATAAATGGGTGAGTCTCACCAAGGATGATTTGAGTTTGCAGTGGCTACTTGGGGAATATTTGAATTAACCAACGATGACCATTTGAAGTTTGTACTTGAGAAAGAAGTTCCTGGTTTCCACCAAAATAGTGGAGTGCATTCTTTTATTGCTATTCAGAAGTTTTAAAATCTATAATTGTGGCAGATGAAGGTTATGTGATGAGAAAATGAAGCATGCACTCAGAGAGACAGAGGAACAAAGTTTTATTATGCATGGACCCAGAGGAGAGTCAAGTCTCCAAAGAATCTGAGCCCTGGGTTTTAGTTTTTGTGGGATTATATAGGTTTATGTTTATTGGCTAATGGGTTGCTGAGCAAGTGGGTAAATTCCTGAAGCAATCAGGCAGGCAGGGGTTACAGAAGCAAAGGTGTGAGTTTAGCTTATCTTCCTAAAGCAGAGGGCCTCAGGGAGAAGAGTAGAGTCCTTAATTTTGTGGATTTCAGACAAAAGGGGGAGTAGGGAATTTATCTCCCTAAGCTGTGGATTCCATGGGAGAAAGAGAGGAGGGGCAGCTATTTTCTCAAAGCTGTGGGTTTCTGGTAAGGAGGAGGAGAGAGTGCTGTTAAGGGGCAGCAGCAATTTTTTTTCATCATTCCATTCCCCCATTGATGCCCTTATAATTTGTTATTGGGCATCATCTGCTAACGTGGAGAAGTTGGGACCCCTTTCTAGGGAGTGGTGGCACTTACTAGCAAGCTTCAAGAGTGGCAGAACTTTCCACACTTGCAGGGGTTTTAGCAGAGGTAATTTAAGGGCTCTCCTATTTTGTAGAGCTACGCCAGCTAGTGAGTTGCTCTGGTTCTGGAGAGAAACTAAAGAATCTGCCACTTGCTTTATATTTTCACTTAGTTTTCAGGAAAGCTTATAGTAGAATTTAACAGAGGAGCCCAGTCTTTTAAGCCCTGCTTTTATTCCCAGAGTTACTTTTGTCTTTATGAGGCTAATCAGGAGGGGCTGGGGTGCCTGAGTAGGTTTTTTTGTTTTGTTTTGATTTGTTTTCTGAGTGACAGACACAATCAACAGTAGTTGGTCCTGGGGCTGATATTGTGGAGGAGAGCATAGGTGGTGTTAATCAAGCATCTCACTTGTTGAACGGGGGCTGTGAATTGAGAGAGCTGATAAAGTTTTGTTAAATTTGTTTGCTGAAGAGAGGCAAGATGGTGTTGGTTTAGGAGGGCACTCACTGACTAACTCTCTGAGCATGGCTGTTTGGGGACAGGGTCCTGCCTGGGGGTCTGTGCTGTGGGTGCACAGAGCAAGACGCTTGGGACATCTATCTGGAGGCAGCTCGATGGCATGGATTGCTTAGTAGAGATTAATGCTGCCAGCTTATCTCTTTGCTGTGTTTCTCCTTCAGTGATTTCCCATTCTCTGTCCATATTGATTTTGTATCCCAGGCTATCTCTTTTCCTTCCTTCATCTTTCTGCCTTCTGCTTTCTGTTGTGGTTCTTACATACAATGTTTGTTCATTGTCCCACATCTTAAGGGTGTCAATTTCTATTCTATCTATTCTGATTTCTTCTTTTTAAATTGATATTAACTTTTTCCTTTCACCCCTTTCTTTACTCTTTCTCTCCCTCCTCATCCTTCTAGCTTTCTAAATCATTATATATTCCTCTATTTGGTTTCCCAGTCTATTGTATGTACTCCACTGTTTTTCCTGTTACTCTACACTGCCTAAATGAGCTAAATATTCATTTCACTAAGTCTTATACAGTCCCTCTTCTAAATTCTATCAAAATTACTATTATCCTTTTTCCTTTCTCACATCTTTCGATTCCTCTGGCTCTAATCTTTTGCTTTCAAGAGAACATGGAAAGAAGCAAGGAAATAATATAAGAAGAAAAAGTGTCAAAGAGAAAACTTAACACACACACAGAACCACCAGCTAAATAAAATTCTAGAGCAGAGAAAAAAAGCTAATCAACCGAATAAACCCATCAAGATAAAATGATGACTAGAGGGCAACAAAAAGTGATAAACCACACTGAGAAACAAGAAGACATGGACTAGTCAATGAACAAACTAAGAACCAGGAAGAGATCCAGAACATTGAACAACTAATCAAAGCTTTCCAAACAAATATCATGGATCAACTTAATGAAGTGAAGCAAGAGATTAAGGATATTAAGAAGACACTGGAACAACATACTGAAGAAATTGAAAACATACATAAAAAGATAACAGATATGATGGTGATCAATGGCACAATCTAAGAAATCAAAAAGATGCTGTATTCACATAACAGCAGATTTGAACAGGCAGAAGAAAGAATTAGTGATGTTGAAGACAGTACATCTGAAATCAAACATATACTAGAACAGATAGACAAAATGATAGAAAAAATCCAGCAGGGACTCAGGGATTTAACCGACAACACAAAAATGCAGAAGCATACACATTATGGGCATCCCAGAAGAAGAAAAGAAAGGAAAGAGAACAGAAAGAGTGCTGAAGAAAATAATGACTGAAAACCTCCCAACCCTATTGAGAGAGATGGATGTGCAGATCCAGGAGGCACAGCACACACCAAATAGTATAAATCCCAACAGGCTGACTCCAAGGCATATACTTATCAAAATGTCCAATGCTTAAGAAAAAGAGAAAATAGTCAGGCCAGCAAGAGAAAAGAGAACCATCCCATACAAGGGAATCACAATAAGATTAAGTGCTGATTTCTCATCTGAAACAATGGAGGCAAGAAGACAGTGGTATGACATAATCAAAGTACTAAAAGAAAAAAACTTCCAGCCACGAATTCTCTATCCAGCAAAACTGGCATTCAAAAATGATGGAGAGTTCAAAATATTCACAGATAAACAGCAATTAAGAGAGTATGTCAAAAAGAAACCAGCACTTCAAGAAATACTAAAGGAATCTCTACAAGTTGAAAGGAAAAAACAAAGGAGAGAGAGTTGGAGGAGAGTTTAAAAACAACTGAAAAGTCAAAAAGAGAAACAAAACAATATATGACATACATTAACCCAAAGAAAAAATGGCTGAAGTAAGAAATGGCTGAATGTTAATGGATTAAATTCACCAATCAAAAGACACAGACTGGCAGAATGGATAAGAAAATATGATCCATCTATATGCTGTCTACAAGAAACCCACCTTCAACCCAGGGATTCAAGGAGGCTGAAAGTGAATGGCTGGAAAACAATTTTACAAGCTAACAATAGCCAAAAAAGGGCAGGAGTAGCTATTCTAATATCAGACAAAATAGACTTTAAATGCAAAACTATTGTAAGAGACAAAGATGGACACTACATATTAGTAAAAGGAGTAATCTCTCAAGAAGAGAGAACAATCATCAACATTTACGCACCTAATCGGGGTGCCTCAAAATACGTGTGGCAAACTCTGGAAAAACTAAGAGGAGAAATTAATTCCTCTACAATTATAGCAGGTGACTTTAATACACCATTATCATCATTAGACAAAACATCTAGACAGAGAATCAATAAAGAAACAAAGACTCTGAACAATACATTAGAGGACTGGATTTAATAGACATATACAAAACACTAAACCCAAATACAGCAGTATTTACATTCTTCTCGAGTGCACCTGGATCATACCCCAAGATAGACCACATGCTAGGCCACAGAACAACATTCAATGAATTCAGAAAGTTTGAGATTATACAAAGTAATTTCTCTGACCACAGTGGAATGAAATTGGAAATCACTAAAGGCCAGATAATCAGATTAGGTGCAAAGATATGGAAGTTAAACAACACACTCTTAGACAAACAGTGGGTCAAGGAGGAAATCTCAAAAGAAATTCAGTAACTACCTTGAAACTAATGAAAATGACAACACAACATATCAAAATCTATGGGATGCAGTGAAAGCTGTCCTGAGAGGGAAGTTCATAGCCATAAATACATATATTTTAAAAAAAAGAAAGAGCTAAAATTGAAGACCTAACTGCACACTTGGAGGAATTGGAGAAACAACAACAAACTAAACCTAAAGGAAGTAAAAAGAAGGAAATAACAAAGATTAGAGCAGAACTAAATGTAATAGAGAATAAGAAAGCACTAGAAAAAATAAACAAAACCAAAAGCTGGTTCTTCGAGAATATCAATAAAATTGACAAACCCTTAACCAGACTAACACAGAAAAAGAGAGAACAGATGCAAATACACAAAATAGGAATGAACAAGGGGATATCACTGCTGACCCCACTGAAATAAAGTGTATCATAAGAAGATACTTGAAAAATTATATGCCAACAAGAATGATAATTTAGAGGAAATGGACAAGTTTCTTGAGACTCACAAACAGCTTACATTGATGAAAGAAGAAAGTGATGAACTCAACAGTCCAATTACAAGTAAAGAGATATACTCAGTCATCAAAAACCTCCCAACTAAGTAGAGCCCAGGACCAGATGGCTTACAAGGTGAATTCTACCAAACATTCCAGAAAGAGCTAACACTAATTCTGCTTAAGCTCTTCCAAAAAATAGAAGTAGAAGGAATATTGCTTAACTCATTCTATGATGACAACATTACCCTAATACCAAAACCAAACAAAGATACCACAGGAAAGGAAAATTACAGACCAGTTTCTCTAATGAACCTAGATGCTAAAATCCTCAACAAAATACTTGCTTATCGCATTCAACAACATATCAAAAGGATTATACACCATGACCAAGTGGGTTTAATCCTGGGTTTGCAAGGATGATTCAAACAAGGAAATCAATCAAATAATACACCACATAAACAGATTTAAAGAAAAAAATCACACGATCATCTCTATAGATGCAGAAAAAGCATTCGGCAAAAACCACAGTCTTTCCTGATAAAAACATGCAGAATATAGGAATAGAAGGAAACTTTCTGAATATGATAAAGGGTATATATGAAAAACCCAAAGCTAACATTATATTCAATGGTGAAATCCTAAAAGCCTTCCCTCTGAGATCGGTAACAAGAGAAGGATGCCCACTATCACCACTCCTATTTAACACTGTCATAGAAGTACTTGCCTGAGCACTGAAGCAAGAAAAAGATATAATAGGCATCCAAATTGGGAAAGAAGAAGTAAAAATTTCATTATTTGCAGATGACATGATCCTATATGTAGAAAGCCCTGAGAAATCTACAGCAAAGATTCTCGAACTTGTAAAGGAGTTCAGTAATATCTCATGCTATGAGATCAATGCTCAAAAATCAGTAGCATTTCTGTACACCAATAACGAGCAATCTGAGGAAGAAATCAAGAAAAAAATACCATTTACAATAGTAACTAAAAGAATTAAATACCTGGGAATAAGTTTAACTAAAGATGTAAAGGACTTATATACAGAAAACTACGCAACACTGTTAAAGGAAGTCAAAGAAGACAAATAAGTGGAAGAATATTCCCTGTTCATGGATAGGAAAACTAAACATCATCAAGATGTCTATCCTACCCAAAGTAATCTACAGATTTAATGCAATCCCCATAAAAATCAACAGTTTTTTTTAAGGAACTAGAAAAACTAACTACAAAATATATTTGGAAAGGTAAGAGTCCCTGAATTGCCAAAGACATATTGAAAAAGAAAAATGAAGTTGGAGGTATCACATTACCTGACTTTAAAATATGCTACAAAATTGCATGGTAGGGAAGCGGCTGTGGCTCAATCAGTAGGGCTGCCGTTTAAGATATGGGAGGCCCCGGGTTTGGTTCCCGGGGCCTCCTGGTGAAGGCAAGCCCACCCGCATGGCGTGGTTAGCTGACCTAGCAAGCACAAGCAGCAAGGGGGGGGATAAATGAATGAATAAATAAAATCTTAAAAAAAAAAACAAAAAAAAAACTGCATGGTATTGGCACAAGGATAGACATACTGACCAATGTAACTGAATTGAGAGTTCTGATATATATCCTCATGTATACAGTCATCTGATATTTGACAAGGCCACCAAGCCCACTCAGTTGGAAGAGAATGGCCTATTTAACAAGTGGTGCTTGGAGAACTGGATATCTATATGCAAAAGAATGAAAAAGGAATACCATCTCACACCTTATACAAAAATAAACTCAAGATGGATCAAAGATCTAAATATAAGAGCCAAAACCATAAAGACCTTGGAAGATAATGTAGGGAAGTATCTACAGGACCTTGTAATAGGAAATGGTTTCATGAACTTCACAGTCAAAGCACGAGCAGCAAGAGAAAAAATAGATAAATGCGATCTCCTCAAAATTAAAAACTTCTGCACTCAAAGGACATTATCAAGAAAATAAGAAGGCAGACTAAACAATGGGAAAAAATATTTGGCAACCATATATCTGATCGGAGCCTAATATCCTGCATATATAAAGAAATCGTACACCTTGAAAATAAAAAGACAAACAACCCATTTAAAAAATGGGCAAGTGACCTGAAAAGCACTTCTCCAAGGAAGAAATACAAATGGCTAAAAAGCACATGAAAAAAATGTTCAACATCGCTAGCTATTAGGGAAATGCAAATCGAAACTACAATTAGATACCATCTTACACCCAGCAGAATCGCGACTATTAAAAAACAGTAGATTATAAGTGTTGGAGAGGATGTGGAGGAACAGGAACCCTCATCCACTGCTGGTGGGATTGTGGTCCAGTCACTGTGGAGGACAGTTTGGCATTTCCTCAGAAAACCAACAATAGATCTTCCATATGATCCAGCGATTTCATTGCTGGGTATATACCCAAAAGAATCAAAAGCAAAGACACGAACAGATATATGCACATCAATGTTCATAGCGACATTGTTCACTATTGCCAAAATTTGGAATCAGCCCTAGTGCCCATCAACAGATGAATGGATAAACAAAATGTGGTACATACAAACAATGGAATATTACTCAGCTGTCAGAAGGAATAAAGTGCTAACACACGGAATAACATGGATGAATCTTGAAGACTTTATGTTGAGTAAAGCTAGCCAGGCATTGATGGATGAACAGTACATGACCTCACTGATATGAATTTTGGAAAGTGATCAGTCTCCAAGAACCATTGTCTGAATGATAGATTAACAAGAGAGAGAAAGAGAAGGTTTTGAGCCATCACCCATATGGACATAATCTATGATAAAGTGATAGAGTATAGTTGCATATTGAAGGATAGGACAGGTGGGTAGTGATATTACTGGGTTTGGTGGTGCAGGATTGACAGGTGGATAGATTAGGAAGGGTGGGTTAGTATACCCAGGATGCAGGAGGGAGAGATGGGAGAGGGACCAGGTGGACATGGGATTTGTGGGTATGAAGTTGAAAGTGCAGGAGTGGGAATGCTCTTATGGCAATATGACAAGGTAGTGTCACTGGTTTAGGGTGTAGGTTGGGGGACATTCAGGATGGGGTGCATCTGGAGTAAGCTTCTGGGGAGTGTGTGAGGGTTCATCCTGTCATAATGTGTTGTGTCAGGGAGTGGAGACCCATATGGTGAGTGGGAAGGAAATGGATCCCCATCTTTGGGAGGACTGATTCACCCAGAAACAGACAGGTGGGTATATCTTATGAGCAAGGGTGGATCCTAATAGGGGAGTAAAATCACCGTGTCAAGACCTCTTGTTACATGTAACTATGAATCTTGTCATCCAATGAATCAAGACAGGGGGGTGTCATGTGCCCCAGAGGGATGGGGAGGGAGGAACAGAATAGATCAAATGGGGCATTTAGTGATCAGGGGAAATGTTTTTCACTACCTGACAGTGATAGACACAGAACATGGTAAGTATCATCAGAAATTATTAAACTGTACCATCTAAATTGTAAACTATACTGTAAACCTTTAACAATGTTTAGTAGCTATGTTTCACTATCTGTATAACAGTTATAACAATGCTACCATCCACATACAAAAAGGTTTTAATATGGGGTGAGTAAAGGGGGAGGAGGTTGGGTATATGAGAGTCTCTCCTATTCTATGTGTGACTTTGCCGTGACCTAAAACCTCTTTGAAAATTAAACGAAAATTTAGGAGACACTAGGGAGTGAGAAAGGGAAGGTGTCATGGTAGACTGGACACCCAATAATGCAGTGATAAAAGGAAAAATGTTAAAAAAATTTTTTAAGTTTTTTGTTTTTTCCAATTTTTTGAATATCTCAATCCTTTAATTTTATATTATTTTTAGTGTTTTTAAAAAAGTTTCCATGTATTTTATCTCTTTCATTTAACTTATTATTATTTCATTTTCCTACTAATTGTATTTGGCTATTATATGGGCTTCATCTTTAAGGAAGGTTTGGATACAGAAGGTTTACAATGGGGACAGGAGAGGATCACTGGTGGGGGTGTCTTGGATGGGGGTTTCATGGGAGGAAATTCACCTGAATACACATAAAAGATGTAAAAAATTGTTCAAATGATCAAGGGGTGGGCCATGGTTGCAGTGGGTGGAGAATCACTCAATAAATGAGAGAATACTGAATTCCCAGCCTGGAGAGCTCTGCCACATTCTCCAAGGGAGCCTCAACAGTCCCCCAAGTGCAGGGGCAGTGTCTGGCAAAGGAGGATGGTCCGCTGATGCGATCTTGTTATTGATGACTAGCCTTATGAGTCATTGCTCTCATGGTTGAAACTTAGCCTACTGTTATGTGGTGCCTAAGGGCTGCCACCTGAGAGCCTCCTTGTTACTCAAATGTGGCCTCTCTCTAAGCCAAACTCAGCATATCAATGCATTACCTTCCCCCAGTGTGGGACATGACTCCAGGAGATAAGCCTCCCTTGCAATGAGGGATTAATACCAAGTCCCAACTGTCAATATGACTAGAAAAAGACCTTGAATAAAAGGGGAAAAAGGTGAAGATAAATGAGTTCATGTGGCTAAGAGACTTCAAAGAGAGTCGGGAGGTCATCCCAGAGGTAACACTTAGATACATCTCCCCTGGTGTGCTGTAAGTTTAAGATCTCATAGAACACCAAAGTGGATATCATCCCACACAGAGAAGCTCCTGAGACACCCATTCCTATATAAGGGGGGATAGCTCCAGAGATTGATGACTTATCAGTGGGCTTTACTTTGGAATCTTTCCTCCTGAGAGTGACAGAGTTGGACTCAAATAAGTCCTCCTTGCACATGGTCCATCAGTCCCTTCTATTCAAACCTATATGTGATGCTGGAGTTTGTAGGTGTACTTCCAGAGACTGGAGCCTCTGGCCTGCCCATGTGCCAGCTGTGCCTGGAAACTTGGTGGAGCTGCAACTCCTATTCTACAGCTCAACGGACTCACTCAAGTCACCTGGTGAGGAGACAGTGATGGGCAATGGCCATCCCAGGGAATGGAGAGAGCCTGCAGCTGCAAGTAGGATAATCCCATCCATCGTATCCATAGGATATAAGTCCCCTATCACTTGGAGGTGGAGTGGACATCACCATCCCAGATTCTTCAGGATTGGTGGACAAGCTATGGACTAGAATGGACTTAATTGTATTCTGTTGTAGACATAATGTGATTCAAGCAATGGAAGAAATTACAACAGTGAGGGTGAGCCAGTGGCCACTGGATACTTTTGGAGCATGGAGAGGGAAAAGCAGTTGTAATACAGGTGCTTTTTCAGGACTTGGGAATTATCCTGAGTGACATTACAATGACAGATATAGGTCATTTTACATCAGCATGTAACATGCGGAACTGTGTGGGAGAGAGTGTGGTCTACAATGTGAACTATGGTCCATGCTTAGTGGCAAAGCCCCAGGATGTGTATATCCATTTCAGGTGATGTGCCACACTAATGAAAGATGTTTATGTGGGATGTTACGGGAGGTGTGGGAGGTGGGGAACATGAAAATCCCTGTAATTTTTGTGTAACATTTATGTAATCTGAGCATCTTTTAAAATATATATATATTAAAAAAAGGACAAGGGACACCAAATGACAATAACAAAAACTGATGTATTTGACTTGGTTAAGATTAAAGGTATTTGATTAGATAAAGACAGAAAAGAAAAGTAGATTTACAGAATATGTATGTAAATCTCATATTTAATTAAGAGTTTGTATGCAATATATGAAAAACACTTAAAACTCAATCATAAGAATACAAACATTCCAATTTAATAATAAAATAAATAAATAAAATAAAAGTACAATGAGACAACACTAAAAAAAAATTTTGTTTGTTTATAGCTGGGACCCTTAGATAGCCAGATGAGACTGGTCCAGACTTGTTTTAAGGTTTTTCTCCAGGCTATATCTTGTACCCCCATCTGACATGCCTACATGCATATAATAAGTTCAACAAGTGACCTCACCTGGTGTGCCATAAGTTTTGCAGCTACCCCCAAATTTCGGTCTGGTGATCCAGAACTTTTGTCCCTTTTCCTCACAAACTGAGGCTTTAGATAACCTATAACATTCTGCTGGCATATAGGTATGGTTGATAAAGGAAGAGGAGGGTTGGTACTTTCCTGTGAGCTGTTTTAACTTATTTGCTGCTGAGAGGGGGGTGGATTTGTAACAACTGGAGCAGTGCTGAGAACTGGCACCAGCCCTGTGGCAGAATAGGAAATGCAACCTAAGGCACAGAAACATTTCACAAGGCACAAGGATGCCACTGTGATTAAGGCTCTATTTAGTATTGTCCATTCTGTAGGCTACAGCAGCCAGTCCAATTCTGAGCAGCAGGGTGAGTAGTCCTTCCAGGAGTTGAAATCACCCAGAGCAGGGTTCTATTTAGCAGGCATTAGATGAAGATGGTGTTCGGGGGTAGTTCCAGGCAACTCAAACTCTTAAGGGTGTTCAGGTATGGGTTGGGCTGTCCAGCTGTCCTGTTCTTTATCGGGGTGTGTTTTTTGACCCTGGAATGATGGATCCAAGGGATGATATCTACAACTTTAAGAGCAATGGGAGTTACAAGAATTACAGCATATGGGCCTGTCCAGGATGACTGAAGGGGATCTTTTTTCCAGTCTTTAACCCAGACTAGGTTCCCTGGCTGTTGGGTGTGCACTGGGTGTCCCAGTGGTATAAGGTTTCAGGACAAGGCAGTTTTATGTATTTGGGCTAGAGTTTCCCCCAGCTGCTGGAGGCTGGAATCTTGGCTAGCCTCCCCCAGGAGCTTGAGATTTCCTTTGAAAGCCTGGATAATTGAGGGTGGCTGGCCAAACAAAATTTCAAAGGGTAAATAGCCTGTGGGTCTTGGGGTGCACCTAATTTGGAGAAGGGTTAAGGGAAGTAAGTTTACCTAGGGGAGACCAGTTTCTTGGCAGAATTTGGCTAGGGTGGCTTTAAGGGTTTGATTTATGCATTTAACTTTCCCTGAACTTAGAGGCTTGTAAGCAGTATGGAGTTTTCACTTGATCCCTAACATTTTCACCCGTTGTTGGACTACAGAGGCCATGGAGGCCAGGCCATTGTCTCTTCCAATGGACAGAGGCAGCCCATGTCAGGGAATAGTTTCCTTGTGTAAAGCTTTAGTCACTTTTCTTGCTTTTTTGGTGTGTGTGTGGGGGAAAGCTTCAACTCAGCCTGAAAAGGTGAATATCATTACTAACAGATATTCGTACCCCTGACTTGGTATAATTTTTGTGAAGTTTACTGTGATATTTTTAAAAGGGCTGTTCCTGTGTGCTAGAGGCCAGCCAGAGCTCAGGGGTCCTGCAGAGGGCTGTTTTGGGCACAAACTTGGCACTGGCTGCTGATGGTGACACAGAGGGAAGTTAGACAGACTATGTAGTAGTATCTCCTGAGTAAGGTTTTTTTGATGAGGGTTATGGTTGCTGTTAGGGCTTTCACGCAGGGTGGCCACCCTTCAGTCATGAGGTCCAGCTGCTTGGAGAGGTAAGTGATGGGCCTTTTTCAGGGGCTGACTGTGTGAGGACTCCCAGTGCTACTTGATTTTTTTATGCATGAACAAGTTAAAGATGCAAGTTACACCAAGGCAGGGGCATGGCTGAGCTGTCTTTTGATGTCTTGGAAAGCCTTCTGTTGGGTTTCTCTTTGCTGGGCCCATCAGCATTTTATAAAGGAGTCTGGCCATGGCTACAAACCCGGGAATCCAGATGCGACAGAACCCTGCAGCCCTGAGGAACTTAACAAAGTTTTCTTTTTGTGGTGGGGGTAGGGATGGTGCAAATCACTTTCTTTTGTTCTGGTCTGAGCATCAGGTGCCCTTGTGTGATGCTAAACCCCAGGTACTTGACTTGCTGTTTACAGATTTGGGATTTTCTCCAAGACATTTTGTATCCAGTCTGTAATTAGAAGTTGTAGGAGAGTCTGGGTCCTTATTCAGCAGTCCTCTTCCATCTTACTGGCAAATAGGAGGTCATCCACATATTGTAAAAGGGCACACCTGAAGTCTTCCTGGGGGTAGGTGGCTAGATCTGCTGCCAAGGCTTCCCTGAAAAGGTTAGGGGCATTTTTGAAGCCTTGTGGGAGCCACATCCAGGTTAGCTGAGTTTTCTGCCAGGTTCTGGGATCTTCCCACTCAAAGGCAAACAGAGGCTGGCTTGGGGGGGGGGGCAGCTGCAGGCAGAAGAAGGCATCTTTTAAGTCCAAGTAAGTGAACCAGGTGGCTTCAGGTGGCAGCTGTCCCAGCAAAGTGTACAGATTGGGAACAACCTGGTGCATGGTGAAGGTGGTGTTGTTAATGGCTCAAAGATCCTGGACTGGTCGATATCCTGTCCCATCTGGCATTTTTACTGGTAATAAAGTTGTGTTCCAGGGTGACTGGCACTCAATCAGGATCCTTTCTTTTCTCAGGCAATCTATGTGTTCAACCACACCCAATTGTGCTTTGCAGGGGATTGGATACTGCTTCTGCCAGACTGGAATCACTCCAGGCTTCAGGTTGATGATGGTGGTTGCATGGTTCTGTGCCATTCCCAGTGGGTTTTTTCCTGCCCAAACCTGGGGGGAAAGTTCTAGCAGTTTTTCTGGATTCTGACTTGAATTTTCTTCCACATGAAGCCTCTATTCCTTACTTCAGGGTACAGTGACAAGGATGGTGAGGTTGGTCCTGAGGCTTAAGCTTGCCGGCCCCCGAGGTTTGAAGTTAACCTGGGGTCCCAGTTTGGTTAAGAGGACCCTACCAAGTAAGGAAACTGGACATGTAGGCAGGTACAGAAACTTATGAGTCACTTCATGGCCACCAAGCTGACAAGTTCTCAACTGTTGATAACACCTTTGGCTTGGCTGGTTTCCAGTCGCTCCTATGATGTTAGTGGTTTTTTTGCTAAAGGAGGTGACAGGGTTGTGACCACAGAATATTCAGTGCCAGTGTCTATTTTTTTTGCAGTAGGTACATTCGTCTCTGGCCAGGAGCACCTTTTTGGTGCATGTTCCCCCTTTTCGAGCTGGCCCTCCTCATTCAGTGGGGTCAGGATTTCCCAAGGCTGCTGCTAGTAGGGAGGCTAGAGTGGCCAGAGAGTATGGTGGGGTGGTGGGTCTTTTTCTGAGGATCCTTGATGAATGACTGGCTTCTGGGGCCTCATTCCCTGTGCAACCAAGACGCTGCTCTGACCCTTTTTCCAACGTACAATTAAACCCAAGGGGGCAGAGCCTGGGCTATTTCTAATGAAGAGTCAATGTAGGGAAACTGATAGGGTAGCCAGGAGTTCCTGTGATCACCAGCCACACTGCACAGACCCTGGTTATATCCAGGGTCCCTTCTGAGGGCCAGTCAACATTAAAAGTGGGCCACTCTAATTCACATAAGGTTCGGAGGGTGCCGGGGTTCATACAGATGCCATAATCTCTGGAAAAGCCATTCTTGAATTTCTTAAGCATGCAATTTAAAATGGTAGGTTTTGATTGTGATGAGCACATACCCTGTGTTGGTGGCATAGGACAGACAAAAGAAAGGGTTGCTTCTTTCAAGGCCACTCAGATGCCTGCCTGTCTGCATCTCTTGTGAGAACTTCAGCCCATTTTAGCTAAGGCACCCAGACAGAGTTCAGGGTGGGCCATTATGCCATATGACGTAGCCACGGAAAACAGGTTAGGGCCCACTCAGGCTCTTTAGCACAGGCTGCTGAGTCACAGACTGGAATAACAAAGGCAAGCCTCTGTCATCCTCACTTGCACATACAATCATTCAGAAGTTACACAGTCCCTCCCACAGGGATTAACAGTGATAAGTTCACACCCTCCCTGAGTCAGTGGCACAAGGCAGACAAAGGAAAGGGTTGCCTCTTTTGAGGTCACTCAGATGCCCACCTGTCCACAACTCTCATGAGAACTTTGGCTTGTCTTAGCTAAAGTGCCTGGGCAGCATTTGGGTGGGCTGTTATGCCATATGATGTAGCCATGGAAACAGGTTATGGCCCACTTGGACTCCATAGCATAGGCTGTGGAGTCACAGACTGGGACATCAGAGACAAGCCTCTGCCATCCTCATTCACACACAATTGCTCAGAGATTATGCAGTCCTTCCCACAGGGTCTCCCCAATCCTGGGATCTCAATACTTGAGGTCTTGGGAGGTAATCAGTCTCCCCTTCTATCCAGAGATGGCCTGACTGAGGACTTGGCACCTGGGGCCTTATCTTTCTGGAGTTTTCCGGCACTGTTCGGTCTACCTCCCCACTGAGTCAGGCTGGGGTGTGGGGATGTGACCTGTGGACACCACCTCAGAGGAGGTCCTGTTAAGAGGAGGGGTGGTGCCTACCTCATTTGCTCAGAGATCACTGCCAGCCACACCCATCAGTCCCAACCCAGATGCACAACAGGCCTGCTTGGCTGGGTTTCCTGGTCAAGGAACCAAATGTTGCAGCAGATGAAATATAGATGATGAGAAACCCAAGCGTGCCCTCAGAGAGATGGAGGAACAAAGTTTTATTACATGCGGGCCCAGAGGAAAGTCAAGCTTCTGAAAAAATCTGAGCCCTGGGCATCAGCTTTCATGGGGTTATATAGGTTTTTGTTTATTGGCTAGTGGGTTGCTGGAGAAGTGGACAAATTCCTGAAGCAAACAGGTAGGTGAGAGTTACAGAAGCAAAGGTGTAAGTTTAGTTAATCTCCCTAAAGCAGAGGGCCTCAGGGAGGAGTGGAGTACAGTCCTTAACTTTGTGGATTTCAGACAAAAGGGGAAGGAGGGCACTTATCTCCCTAAGTTGTGGATTCCATGGGAGAAAGAGAGGAGGAGCAGTTATTTTCTCAAAGCTATGGGTTTCTGGTAAGGAGGAGAGAGTGCTGTTAAAGAGGCAGCAGCAATTTTTTTTCATCATAATATTCTAAAATATACCTTTAAAAAGATTCTTTATAGCATGATGCTAGATGCTTACTATATAAAATAATTGTTTTAATTTAATGAAATTGAGTAATTTCTGACAAAATTGATTTCAACAGTAATTGAGTTTTGTATAAATTGTCAGCTTAAAGATATAGTCCAAGATCTTTTGATACCTTAAATTCTTAGGCTTATGTTCAATCAAGCTTGCACAGTATGTAAGATATGGTTTAGTTGTGGGGAAAAAAGAGAATAGTACTGTCTTAAAGCAAAATCATTGATTATTACAAAATTAAAATGACAAAAATGTAGAATAAAAGCTGAATGAATAAGAAAGTTGTAACAGTTTGCAGAAAAATAACTTTATTTCCCATGGACAAAGCTGGAAAAGATATATGGGATTTTCTTCAAGATTTTTAAAAACAGTATATTCATGTAAATTTGAAATTTGGTTTTCTCTCCATCAAAATGAAAATATTTTCTGGGATTATTGTCTGCTTTTAGTAAGAGGTTGTAAGAAGTTTTATTTACCTTCTGAGTAATTGGCTTAGAAGGCATTTATTCTGTGTCTTATCACAATAATTCACCACAACTCTTGTGGTCCTTATTATGTTCACAGTTGTTTAACAGAATCAAGTCATCTTTTAAAATATCTATGTTTGTAAATAATCATACTACCTCCATAACACTGTTTTAATATTTTATTGTCACTTTGGTTTAATAAGGAGCCAAGTATTGTTCACAGTGACACTTGACCATATTTGACAGGACAAACCTCCTGACAATTTTGACATTTTGCATTGCTAAAGTATGTCTCCTTGATCACAGATTTCTGCAGGGGTCCTAGAAAATCACAAAGGTTTCTTATTTCCCCTTATAAAAAGATAAATGAGGGAAGCAGCTGTGGCTTAATTGGTTGGGCTCCTGTTTACCATATGGGAGGCCCCAGTTTCAATTCCCAGGGCCTCCTGGTGAAGGCAAGCTGGCCCACATGGCATGGTGAATGATCTGGCACAACAAGATGATGCAACAAAGGGAGACAAGCAGACACAGAAAAATGCACAGCAAATGGACACAATGAACACAAACAGCAAAGGGGGGAATAAATAAATAAAAATAAATCTTAAAAAAAAAAGATAAATGATAAAGTGCTTAGGTTTTTCTGATATGTTGAGACATGCATGGGGTGTGCTGTCAAATTCAAAGGAATCTTCTACTACTCTGTTGATTAAATTTGAGTAGGTAAAAAAGTTATTCATGTTAATGTTTCAGAAATTACATGAAGTTCCTAGAGAGCTGTTAATGACTTTACTGTCCATGAAATGTTCTGGTACTGATCTGCAAGATATTAAACAACAGTATAGTGTTATTAGTTATAATTTCAGTTCTTCTTTATAATAAGTGACATGCCACAAAAACAACCAAGTTTCTTGCTCAGTTACATTGTGTTACTCTGTAGCTTCCCTGAAAGAGCTTGCAATAAGCTACAGATGAGAGTTTACACTTTAGGGAAAAAAAAAAGAATGTTAATTGAGAAGTAAGGTTGGTATAAAACCTTGCTCCATTTGTCAATTTCACAATCCTTGTGAAACTGAAAGTTCAAGATGAGGTCAAATACTTTGGAATCTGGGCCCTTTAAATACCTTTAAATGGACTTTATATAGTCTCTGCCACATCCACCTTTAAGCTTATACCCAATTACAATTAAACTTAGCATTTTATGTTTATGAAAACCTAACTAAAAGTTTTAAGAGTCCTCAGTGGAGACATGGGTGTCAACAGAGACCAATAGCATATTCCAGTCTGCAATTGGATGCAGTGGCTAGAGCACTCCCAGCTGTATGAAGGCAGTAGCTGCTGCTGCTATATAAGTTGAAGAGTCAACTGATATGGTCAGGGGGCATACTTTGTGGGTAATAGAGCACACTGTTTGCCAGTTTCTAATCTCAAGGAAAACCCACCATATCAGCTCACAGACTGACCTTTTATGAAATCATATTCCTTTCTCTTTAAAATATCCAAATCCTCCATTGTAATACTTTAAATCTGGCACTTTATTGTCCCTGTCTGAAGAAGGTAGGCATCTAGATTTTGGAGTTATTTTACATTTATCATACACAGGACCTTTCTTACAAAATAAAAAAAAACCTTGATTAACCTAGCTTTGATCTTATTTGTGGACATGATTTACCTTAAAATGAAACATATAAATATGAGGCAGACTATGAACTAACTACTACAGTAGAAGTAATTAATGGTCAACAAGCCCCTGGCTTCACCATGCCCTAGCAAGCTGAGTTAAAACTTTTAATTAGAGGCAGTCATTTAGATAAAGTTAAATGACTGTAGATATGCATTTGGAGTAGTTAATGATTTTGGAATTTTATGAAAATAAATGAGGATTTCTAAAGTCATTAGGATGAAATAAAAATGGTAAATAAGTATCTGAACTAATAGATGCATTGTCATGACCTTAAAAAGGGTAAAACAAAGAAAAATTGCTGTGATACAAATGAAGGCTCACACTCACAAAACTGAGTGAGAATATATGAAAAATGCTAAACTGAAAAATGCCACAATAAATTGTGGAGACAAAAAGATTTTTTTTCCTTGAATAACATCTCTCATAAGACATATCCAAATGAATTAGCTAACAGTTAGCAAAATGTTTCTGAACTTTAAATAGAGAAACAGTGTCAGGAGGGAATAGAATCTAGGAAGGGTAGATAGTGCCCTGGGTGCCACAGAGTCCCTAAAAAGAACTACATGTGAGTATTTCACATTATGTGTGATGGTTAGGCTATTGTGTCAGTTCAGCCAGGATTGTGCCCAGTTGTTTGGTCAAGCAAGCACTGAGCTAATTGTAATACTGTTGTGGCAGAAAAAAAACTTAGATGATGAGAAAACCCAAGCAGCACTCGAGGGGTGGGGAGAAACAAAGATTTATTACACGTGGGCCCAGAGGAGAGTCAAGTCTCCAAATTCTGAGCCCCAGGCATTGGCTTTTGTGGGGTCATATAGGTTTATGTTTATTCGATAGTGGGTTGCTGGGCAAGCAGGCAAATTCCTGAAGCCAAGTGGGCAGACGGGGGTTACAGAAGCAAAGGCGCAACTTTAGCTTATCTTCCTAAAGCAGAGGGCCTCAGGGAGGAGGGGAGTAAAGTCTTAACTTTGTGGATTCCAGACAAAAGGGGGAGGAGGGAACTTATATCCCTAAGTTGTGGATTCCATGGGAGAAAGGGAGCAGGGCCCGTTATCTTTCTGAAGCTGCTGTTTCCTGCAAAAGGGGAGAAAGAGCAGAGCTGCAGCACTTTCTTCATCAATACAAGGACATTTATGGACTTTAGTCATCAGTGAGCTCATTGCACTGATGGCTGGTTACATCCACAATCAATAAAGGAGAATGCAGTCAGTAATGAGTGGTGTCTCGTCCAATCAGTTGAAGGCCTTAAATGGGGATGTGATCACATCATTCTGAGAGAATTTTAATCTCTACTTCAGATAACCATCATCTCCTGGGAATTTACTGAGGGCCATCAACAGAATGTTTGAAGACTGCCCCACAGAATTTGGACATGTGCATCCCCATGGTTGCATGAGAGAATTTTATAAAATCTCATACTATTTACATATATCTCCTGTCAATTCTGCTTCCCTTGAGAACCCTGACTAATACAGCTTGGTATCAGGAGTGGTTCTTAAGGAACAGAATCTTAAATATGGATTTATGAAGTGGTTCTGGGGCTTTTGCAATAGGTTCTCTACTCTAATTGGACTAATGATTCTCTTTCCATTAACCAAGAATCCACTGAGTGTCCATGATATAAGTTTTCAAGGGAGATATCAAAATATCAACCCTGGATTCCCCTACTTCCATACCTATAAGAGGCAAGGATCTGTGTGAGAGTGTTTTCAACACCTTATCAGAGTTTTTTGGATTCAAAAGGCACAATGATGTATCTAGCTCCTGCTAGATACACAAGATACAGTTACAAAAGAAAGAGGTGAGCTAAAGGATTCAAATTTCCAACTTAAATGTCACATAAATGATGTGAAAATTTCTGTGTGCTCTGAAAGAAAATCTTGTTTCATGCAACCACAGACTTGAGATCTCTGAAAACTGGACTCAGAATCTCATTGTATGAATAGCAGAGATACAAAGGAAAGTAAAACTCAATCCCATAGGGTATGTGCTATTAAAGTGAAGGCATTGATAGGAAAGGAGTGGAACCCTGAGGATTGATGGAGACGTATGGGTTGATGATAATATTGGTTGGGACATTGAAACACTAAATTCTGCTGATATTTTGCAAGATAAACCTGTGATATCCTGCCTGGTGAGACCACACTTTGTCAAGCATGTATCACCCAGCCTTCAGCATGCTCCAGGGTGTCTGGTCCTCCCCACAACCCTGAGGTGGGTACCAGGCAAACTAAAACATGCACTGCCTAGCCTCTATCCTTCCACAGGGTGTCTGGACCTCCTCCAAGCTCTGAGGCAGGTATCAGCTAAACTTCAGCATACACTTCCCAACCTCCATCCTACTCTGAGGAATCTGCCTTCCAACCCTTACCTGAAGAGATTAATCCTGTATCACCAGGTGAAAATGCAAAGGAATTCCCTGAGGTCAGTAGCTTGCAAGGCATTTATAATCTTTGTCCTTACCTACCCCCACCACCTCTTTTCTCTTCCAGACTTACTACTAGACTAAAATCACAACAAACCCCCAAGGTGATGTACAAAATGTGACCCATAAGGAAGTATGACATACCCTAAAAGAACTGCATGAGTTTTCTAACTTATATAGACTGAAGTCAGGGGAATATGTGTGGGAATGGATACGCAGGGTATGGGGTAATGGTGGAAGGAATGTAAAGTTGAATTAGTTTGAATTTATTGGTATGGGTTCACTAAACAGTAATTCTGGATTCAATACTGTAGCTTGAAGGTTTAGAAAGGGCTCTAACAGTATTTTTGGATGGCTGACTGAAACATGACTAAAAGATGGCCTAGAATGACTGAGATTGAGATGCCTAATTTACCCTGGTATATAGCAGAAGAGGGAATACAAAGCCTTAGAGAGATTGGAAGGCTAGAATGGATTTACCATTTAAGACCTACCCACCTATCCCAGGAATGTTTAAAGGACACATCTTTAACAAAGACTGTGATGGATAAATTTGTAAGACTAATTACATATTCCCTGAAGAACTCTTGGCTGTTCTTCTCTGTAGTTCATATATTACTGTAGGAACTGCTGTAATAGAACTACAATCCTTAAACGTTATGGACATGATCAAATCTTGGGCTGTTAAAAATAAATATCAGCAGTTAATCACCAAAGACAAGGTGGATATAGTTATGGCGATGTAAGGCAGACTCAAAGCAACAATCAAAAGAGTCTGAGGTGCATGGAGTTATGGTGTTGGCTAAGAAATCATGGTGAGCCAGGCTAGCCATGGAAATGAGGAGAAGATGAGCGACAACATGGTTGACAGACAAAATGGCCAAAGGGACAAAATAGCTGCACGACCTCAATGAGACCTTCGGTTTAACCTTGAGGTCCCAGTTTCTCTTTCCAGGACCTCTCCTTTGTCCTGGATATTCCAAGCAGGCCTCAGCATTGTCCCCCACCATAGGTGGGGTAACCAATAACAACTGGGACCCATCCCCTTATTATTCACAAGGGGGAGGAATAACTAAAAGTTTAAAAGGTAACCACATAAGGCAAGGTGTGCTCTCTCTGTCTAGAGGAGGCTGCACCAAATCTTGGTGTGTATTTCCATCTCTCCCATTTCTCAGCAAGCTCTGTTCTTTCCCCCATTTCCCAATAAATTCTTTTTCCTGGTCTAACTAAACTGGCATGTTCTTACATTCATTTATGTAACCTAGCCAAGAACCTAGAGGAATCCAATGCTTCCCCATCTTCAATGGGTATGTACTTAAAAGTGAAATACATGGGCAGTCTACTAAATTCCTATTTTATCTGTATAAGCAGGAGAGTTCTAGGTTGAGTGAACAAAACCTTAATTTGAATTACAGACACAGAGAATTATAGCCCTTTAATCAATTCCTAGACTTGAGACACTTTACAGACCCAGAGCCCCTTGAATGAGGAGAAGGCCAAGTCCCCTCTGGAAGGATCTTGTTACACTGCTAAAAATTTTTCCTGTTAATCTTTCTATTTTTCCCCAAGGATACCTATGGCCTTTTACTAGAGTAACTGTGCATTGGGGAAAAGGAAATGATCAGACCTTTTGGGGATTATTAGACATTGTCTCAGAAGTTATATTATTCTAGGAGACCCAAAACATCACTGTTGTCCACCAGTCAGAGTACAGCCTTATAGAGATCAGGTGATTGATGGAGTTTTAGCTTAGGTTCATCTCACAGTGTGTCCAGTGGGTCCTCAGACACACTCTGTGGTTATATCCCAATGTCTAGAATGGATAATTGAAATAGACATACTCATTATCTAGCAGAAACCCCACATTGGATCCCTGACTTGTGGAGCGAGTGCTATTATGTTAGGAAAGGCCAAGTGAAAGCCACTAGAACCTCCCCTACCTAGCAAAATAGTAAACCAAAGCAATACCAAATTCCTGGAGGAATTTCAAAGATTAGTGCTACCATCAAGGATTTGAAGGATGCAAGGATACTGATTCATAATATTTGAACTGTGATTAAAATAGATAGATCTTGGAGGATTACAGTAGATTATTGTAAACTTAACCAGGGGGTAACTCCAATCACAGCACTTGCCCCAGATGTGGTATCTTGCTTGAGCAAATCAATATATTCCCTAGTACCTGGTTTGCAGCTATTGATCTGGCAAATGCTTTTTTCTCAATTGACATTAATAAAGACCACCAGAAACAGTTTGCATTCAGCTGGCTAGGCAAGCAATATACCTCCACTTTCCTGTCTCAGGGGTATATAAACTCTCCAGCTCTATATCATAATGTTGTTTACAGGGACCTTGATCATCTCTCCCTCCCACAAGACATCACACTGGTCCATTATATTGATGATATCATGTTGATAGGACCTAGTGAGCAAGAAGCAGCAATGATTCTAGACTAATTGGTAAGGCATTTGCATGAGAAAGGATGGGAAATAAATCCAACAAAAAATACAGGAGCCTTCCACTTTGGTGAAATTTCTAGGTATCCAGTGGTGTGATGCATGTTGAGATATCCCTTCTAATGTGAAGGATAAGCTGTTGCATCTGGCTTTTCAAAAAAGAGGTGCAATGCTTAGTTAGTCTCCTTGGATTTTGGAGACAACACATTCCACATTTGAGTGTGCTACTCTGGCCCAATTACTGAGTGACCACAACCAACCAGCTATGTAAGCTGCACTACCACTTGGGTCATATGATCCATCAGATCCAATGGTGCTGGAAGGGTCAGGGACAAATAGAGATGCTGTCTGGAGCCCTTGGCAGACCCCTATAGGAGAATCACAACACAGACCTATAGGATTTTGGAACAAAGCCCTGCCATCCTCTGCAGAAAACTACTCTCCTTTTGAGAAACAGCTCTTGGCCTGCTACTGGGCCATAGTAGAGCCTGAATGTGTAACCATGGCCCACCAAGTTACCAGGAGACCTGATTTGCCTGTCATGAGCTGGGTATTGTCTGACCCACCAAACCATAAAATTGGGTGTGCACAGCAGCACTCCATCATAAAGTGAAAGTTGTATATATGGGATAAGACTTAAGTGGGTCTTGAAGGCACAAGTAAGGTGAGGAAGTAGCCCAAAAGATCATGGTCACTACTCCTCCATATTACTTTCTCTTTTCCAACCCATAGCATTGGCCTCTTGTAGAGTTCCTTAGAGTCAGTTGACTAAGGAAGAGAAAACTTGGGCCTGCTTTACAGATGGTTCTGGATGATATGCAGGTACCACCCAAAGGTGGACAGCTGCAACACTGCAGCCCTTTTCTGAGATGTCCCTGCAGGACAGTGGTGATGACAAATCCTCCCAGTGGGCAGAACTTTGAGCAGTGCAACTAGCCATTCATTTTGTTGGGTAGAAGAAATGGCCAGAGTTGCATTTGTGCTCCTAATCCATGGGCTATTATCAATGGTTTGGATGGATGGTCAGGGACTTGGAAGGAACATGATTGGAATATTGGTGACAAAGAGGTCTGGGGAAGAGGTATCAGGGTAGACCTTCTGAGTGGGCAAAAACATGAGTGGGCAAAAACATGAATATTTCTCCTGTGTTTTGTTATGAGTATGATTGTGTATGTACATAAAATAAATATCTTTGATTTCTTCCCTAAAGTTTTCCCTTATCATATGACATATGTTGTATTAGTTTCATGTCATAATATTTAAGCATGTCAATTTTATAAGTGAATACCACCCAAGTACTTGCACTCTATTCTGGAGGGAATTAGTGTGTTTCTCATTGTATGCAGGACAGTTGAATATTGTCAGCATATATATATATATGTATATTACATATATATATATATGCCTGATATTGTTTTTATTAAGAGACTAAGTAAGATTTAAGGTGATATTTATGGCTGCCATGTTGCCAAGGGTTGGACTACAATGATTAGGCTTGTTTCAACTTGGCCAAGTAATTGTGTACAATGGTTTGGTCAAGCAAGCACTGGGCTACTTGTAATACAAAGACATTTTGCACTTTAGTTATCAGCGCAGTCACATTGCACAGATGGTTGGTTTCATGTACCATCAACCAAGAAGATTGCCATCAACAATGAGTGATATTTAATCCAATCAGTTGAATGCCTTAAAAGGGGAAGTGATTTCATCATTCTGAGAGAGAATTCTGATCTCTACTTCAGACAGCCAGCATCTCCTGGGAATTTATCCAGGGTCTTCATCAGTGCCCCTGGTTTCTAGCCTGTGTGCAGATTTTGGATTTATGAATTCCCATGGTCACATAAGAGAATTTTATAAAGCCTCATACAATTTACAGATATCTGCTATCAATTCTCTTCCCTAGAGATCCCTAACTAATACATTATGGAATGCAAAATAATGAAAGAGGACATGAAAGTATATTGGTGGGCAGTCTTTGATAAGGTAGTTGAAAATATCTATAATCAAATTCATACATGCCAGTCTCATTTTCCAGGCAAAATCATTGATGTATGTATCACCATAAGCTTCACTTTCACAACTGGACTATTTGAACATCAGCTGATGGACTTTACCAACCTGTACTTTCAAAGTCTTATAATTATTATGGCTCATGTTTTATGTGTTTTCAGAATGGGTTGAGTCATTCCCTTGTCAAAAGAATACTGCAACTTTGGGAAAAAAACTATTACAAAACAGTTTTCCAATGTGGGAGCACCCTTTAAACTCTCAGGCAACCTGGAAACTCACTTCACTGGAAAGGTTATAAAAAGTGTGTCAAGTGGTTCCCATCCAGCAAAATCCCCTATTGCCCATACCATCTTCCATCTGTGGTAAGGTGGAATAAATCCATGAAGTATTAAAATTAAAGTTTACTCATTTACTGGTGCTGTCTTCCCCCAAACTTTCCCTTTATTCCTCATGGCCCTGAGAAAACACCATTGACAACACCTGACATAATTACAGAGTAGCCCATGTATGTGGGTAAGTTCACTAGAGAGGATGTGTGGTAGTTTGATGCTGAGTGGACCCCAGATAATCATGTCCTTAGAACTAATCCATTCCTGTGGATGTGAATCTATTGTAAGTGGGACCCTTTGGTTATATTACTTCAGTCAGGCATGATCCTGGGTGGAATTTAGTCCTCTTACTGAAGTCCTAAATAAATGGGAATTATATGGAGAGAAACAAACACAGGTGCCCAGGGAGGAACCCACAGAATCTGAAAGAGAAACCTACAGACAGAGAAAAAAGAAGCTGAAAGCAATAGAGTCCAGAGGAGAAGGCAGAGACTGGCATATGCCACCATGTGCCTTCCCATGTGTCAGATGAGTCTAGGATTGCCTGCAACTGGTCTTTGAGAAGAGAACACAGCCAGACTTGATTTGGTCATTTTTCTAAGCCTCAGAAGTGTAAGCTTACAAGTCAATAATCCCCCACTGGAAAAGTCAACCCATTTTTGGTATATTGCTTTCATGAGCCTTAGCAAACTAAAACAGGATCCAATGATAGTGAAGTGAGATTTTTTTCAGTACTGTAGGAAATTAATGGAATATTCTCAGGGATATTTTCAACTAGTTATGGAAACTTTTACTGACCTTCTACCACCTAAAATCCACATTCTCCACCTGCAATCTGATGACCTCATATTATGGAAAAGGAAACAGCAAAGAACCAGTCTCTAGACTAGCATGGAATAACCTTATCATGTTTTAATAACTTTACATACAGCTGTCATATTAGAAGGAATTGTGCCTTGAGTACATAACTCCAAGATAAATCTTGTGCCACTTCCAAGGTTATTATATGAAATGGAATATGACCCAAAATTAAAATTAACCCAAATAACCCAGAAGCAGTTGACACTATCTGACGTGGACAGGTACCACCAAGATCAGGCAGCAAGAACCCATCCAACCCAGTGTTTTGGAGTTTATGGGGAAGTTCTTTGTGTGATGAGGTACAAACCCAGATATCCAGCAAGATTGCATGAAATGAAAAGTTTATTAGATCAAAGGGCCTGCTGGGGGAGAATGGAGAAAGAGTGCAGTGGACCTCTCTTGCTTACGTAACCTAGGCTTCTGTGAGGGTTCATGGAGTGGCAGGGAGGAGCACATGTTTGTTCCAGGGTCTTGTCTTTATTATGACCCATAGGGGAGGGGCAGGGCTTTCACATGGATCCTGGGGTTTGACAGTTTCAAAACAAATTATGCAAAAACAGATTTGACTAAGGTCATTTTGAGAAGCTGAGGGCAGCTTCTTATCATCCAAACCATGTGGAGTTAGATGTTTTGCAAATAAATTTTGCAGCAGGTAAAAGCAGGAGTGACAAGGGGGCAATTGAGAAGAAGTGGCAGAAGCTTAGCATAGAAGCTGAGGTTAACTGTTATCATCCATACCTATGGAGGTGCAAGTGTTCCCTTCTCTGGTTATGCCCAGGGAGGGGTTTACTGGGGTGGCTGCTCAAAAGGGGAACTTATGACTAAGCAGGCAAGATGAAGATGCACCAATATAATTTATTTTATTACACCAAAATTCCCTTGTTTAATTGAAATGCTTGAGCTTTTATCTATTTTTACACACTCCTTCTCAAAAACAGCTAGTGGAAATGCAGGAACTGTCTGAAGCAACTGTTCTGGAGCTTGAGAGGCCAGGGGAGAACTATACAGAATCTAGAGAAGAGTGGATTGGAGAGGCTGAGAAGCTGTGTTAAAGAACTGTGAGTAGCTCACCACTCTTCAGTGACAACTGACACCTATCACCCATTCATGTTGTGGGTTGCCTTAGGATCTAGTCCCTGGCTGCCTGCTGTGCATGGAGAGGGACATGGAAGTCTTCTGCTCCATGAGTGGTGGGGAAGAGGCATAGCCCAGCATTGATCACATTTTTTGATTGGTGAGTTTGGATCACTGGCTTCCAGTTTTCAACTGCTGTTGTAGTTGCCCCAGAAATGGATGGTCACTGCCATTGGTCCACACCACTGCTGACATGGGTGGAGACAGTGAAGGTTTAAGGACACAATGCATCTTTAGGGTTGCAGGGAACTGTTTGCTAAAGGACACCATCTCTTGGGCAAGCCAAGAATGCAAGCTTCACGGAGTTGTGGAGAAGGGCTTCTGGTATCTTATCTGTTCCTCTCACCAGTGCTCTTTGGTGCTTCACTGGCCCTCTTTGTGAGTCTTGGTCATGATTTTACGGGAAAAACTGACTTGGGAAAATCCTTTCTGTGATGACCTTCCTTCAATATTTTGCCCTCCAGGCAAAACAGCTAGAGGCAATGAAAGGAATGTATTTTTAAAAAATAGAGAAAAAACAAAATAAAACAGACAGATCAGTATTCCCAGAAAAGAAATTGAGGAAATGTTCTTTCTCCTTGGGGTGAAACAATTAAACAAATAGTCCAAAACTAAATTTATACCACATAAAAGGCCTAGAATAAAATGAAGAAGAGCTGGGAAAATCTGATCAGTTAACACAGGCAATTCTAAAAGTTTAGTATAAGTTGAGACAAGTGTCAAAGAAGAGTTTTAATACAAAGTGAGTCAACAACAAAGGCCTAGGCAACTGAAAGAGAGAGAAACTCTCATTGTGGCAGTTTGAAGTTTTTGTAGATCCCAGAAAAGCACATGTATTCTTGGAGCTAATCCATTCCTGTAGGGTTGGGTACTTTGATTGTATTGTATTCAGTTTATGAAATTTTTTTTTTTTTGGTATTATTTCAGGGAGTTGTGGCCCAAGGTGTGTTTTTGTCCTCTTGCTGGAGTCCAAAATAAATGGAGGACTGAAAGAAGTAGACACAGAGAAAAAGTTGCAGAGATGCAGAGAAGGAACCTGGCAGCTCAGAAAGGAGCCTGAGAGAGAAGAAACTACTGAAAGAGCAGCAAAACCTGAAGGAATGAGGTCCCAAAAAGAAAAAGATGCCCCCATGTGCCTTGCCATGTGGAAAGTGTCCAGGACTGCCAGCAGTCAACCTTCAGTGAGTCAGCATCTATGAAGATGCCTTGATTTGAATATTTTCAAAGCCTCAGAACTGTAAGCTTCTATCCTATTAATTCTCATTATAAAAGCCAATCACTTTCTAGTATATTACTCCCAGCAGCTTTTAGCAAACTAAGTACTCATCAAGATAATCAGATACCTAGACATAAGGAAAAAATTACAAGCCATATTAAGAAACAGAAGTTTATGGCCCAATTAAAGGAAATAATTTAAATTTCATAGGAGATGAAATAAAATATGGCCAAAGAGATAAAAGATATTAATAAGAATGTGAAAGTGATGGATGTAGGATAACCAAATACCTGAAAGTAACATGTTTCTCTCCCTGTTGCTAGGCTACAAAGGAAAGAATTGTACATAAATTAGAAGGCAATGAGGAGGAGGGGGCCAAGATGGCATTAGTGTAGGAGGGCACACACTGCAAGCTTCCAGAGCAAGGCCGATTGTGGAGGGGGTCCTGCCCAGGGGTCTGAGCTGTGCACGCGTGGAGTGAGAAGCTTGGGACATATATCTGCGCAGATCAACAGCGTGGATGGAACGGGAACATAGAAAGAAGCAAGGAAATAAAATAAGAAGAAAAACGGCCAAAGAGAAAACTTAACCCACACGCAGAACCAACAGCTAAATAAAATTCTAGAGCATAGAGAAAA
>JAKSZT010054156.1:256221-283982 GCA_026826555.1 Tolypeutes matacus | reverse complement strand
TTTTTTTTTTTTGTCCTGATGGTAAATATTTATCTTTGAATTACATAGAGTATGAAGGAAATTTATTAAAGAATTTTTATTTTTAAATTTCTTTATCCATACAAAGAGTGAGCATTCCATAACCTTAGAGTTTCTCTTATTTAAATTTTTACTGAGTTAAATTATAAAATTATTTTTATATCATTTACTTTGTTATTTTACTAGTAACATTGATTTTTATTAGTTTTGGGTCAGTTTCTCTAGCTTACTTGCATTTTCTACTCATTTGAAAAGGTTTTACTTATTTCCTTTTTTCTTTTGTTCTTTTTCAAGGATGTCATTTTGGTGGATATAGGATGACCAAATACCTGAAAGTAACATGTTTCTCTCCTTCTTGCTAGGATGTAAAGGAAATAATTAGATGTAAATTAGATGCTAATGAAATGTAACCCTCTCTTGGTGCCACATTCCTTTCTTGTGGTCAAGAGTATCCTGTTGAAGCAATGAAGTATGAAAACCAGCTTCAACTGGTTGGCTGAACCTGTGCAGAAGAAGTGACTTGCTGTCCTCACTTCAACTTACTTAATTAACATAGTAAAATTTGAAGTTGAGCACGATGGCTCGAGCCCAGGAGGCGGCGGCGGCGGCGGCCGGAGGCGGCGGCGCCTCCTCCTCCTCGCCCCGGCGCCGGCGGTGATCGGAGCGAGCGGCCGCGGCCCCCGATGAGACTGTTCGTGGGCTGGCTGTGCCTGAGCCTGGCGTCCGTGTGGCTGGCGCGGAGGATGTGGACGCTGCGGAGCCCGCCCCCTCGCTCCCTGTACGTGAACATGACGAGCGGCCCCGGCGGGCGGGCGGCGGCCGCAGGCGGCAGGAAGGAGAACCACCAGTGGTATGTGTGCAACAGAGAGAAATTATGCGAATCACTCCAGGCTGTCTTTGTTCAGAGTTACCTTGATCAAGGAACACAGATCTTCTTAAACAACAGCATTGAGAAATCAGGCTGGCTATTTATCCAATTATATCATTCTTTTGTGTCATCTGTTTTTAGCCTGTTTATGTCTAGGACATCTATCAATGGGTTACTAGGAAGAGGTTCAATGTTTGTGTTTTCACCAGATCAATTTCAGAGACTGCTTAAAATTAATCCAGACTGGAAAACCCATAGACTTCTTGATTTAGGTGCTGGAGATGGAGAAGTCACAAAAATCATGAGCCCTCATTTTGAAGAAATCTATGCCACTGAGCTATCTGAAACTATGATCTGGCAGCTTCAGAAAAAGAAGTACAGAGTGCTTGGTATAAATGAATGGCAGAATACAGGGTTCCAGTATGATGTCATCAGCTGCTTGAATTTGCTGGACTGCTGTGATCAGCCCCTGACCTTGTTGAAAGATATCAGAAGTGTCTTGGAGCCAACTAGAGGCAGGGTCATCCTGGCCCTGGTCTTGCCCTTTCATCCCTATGTGGAAAACGTAGGTGGCAAGTGGGAGAAACCATCAGAAATTTTGGAAATCAAGGGACAGAATTGGGAAGAACAAGTGAATAGTCTGCCTGAAGTTTTCAGAAAAGCTGGTTTTGTTATCGAGGCTTTTACCAGACTGCCATATCTTTGTGAAGGTGACATGTACAATGACTACTACGTTCTGGATGACGCGGTCTTTGTTCTCAAGCCGGTATAAGCACGTGGAGTCCACCCCAAGAATACACCTTCCAGAAGAGGGTCTGTGTTCGCGATTTTGTGAAGGGGGGTACCTTTGGGGACTGCCATTCTAAATATCATGTAGGAATTTAAAAAGCCAAAATACTAATTATTTCTTTGTAGTGTGTAAAAGGAATGTTTTTAAAAAAACAAAAACCCAGCTCTGAGAATTTTTATCAACTCTTTACTCTGTAATGCAGGTCATACTCCAATTATGATGGAAGATATTTTTTATACTTAATTGCAGTAGGGACTCATTCCCAGATAAAGCAATAGTCATGACTTCACATGGAATCAATAAATGGTTTTTAATAAAATGAAGCCTGGCAATAAAGCTGTCCATTCAGTTCCAAATATTGGGTATATGGTATTGCCACTGATACTCTTCCATGTTTAGAAATTCTTTCTTTCTGTCATTATTCAAGAAAATGTTTTTAATCATGCTAATAAACTTTTTTTGAGATGGAAAAAAAAAAAAAAAAAAAACATAGTAAAATTTGCACCAAGGTATGGAATTATCTGCCTTTTTTTTATTATACAATGTATGTGCAAGTGTGATTTCCTGAACATATTAATCCTACAATTATACAGATAGCTATGTATGTTTATCCATATGCATAAAAGCTAATGCATAATCAAAGCAAATGTTAAGTACTATCTTAGGTATTTAAATAAGAGAAAAATCACAGCATGGGGAGTGATTTTCTAAAGGTCTGAATCTCTTTAGATCAACTTTGGCTCAATGCAGAAAAGGCATTTAATAAAATACAGCACACTTTCCTTAAAAAAAAAAAAAACACACTTCAAAAGATGGGAATAGAAGGAAACTTCCTCAATGTGATAAAAAAGTATATATGAAAAACCCACAGCTAACATTATATTCAATGGTGAAATCCTAAAAGCTTTCCTTCTAAGATCTGGAACAAGAAAAGGATGCCCACTGTTACTGCTCTTATTCACCAATGTGTTAGGAGTATTTGCTAAAGGGCTTAGGCAAGAAAAAGATATAAAAGACATCCAAATTGGAAAAGAAGGAGAAAAAATCTCACTATTGCAGATGACATGATCCTATACATAGAAAGCCTGAGAAATCTACAAAAAAGCTTCTAGAGCTGATAACTAAGTTTAGTAAAGTGGCAGGATATAAGATTAATGTACAAACAAAATAGCATTTCTGTATACCAATAATGAGGAATCTGAAGGGGAAATCAAGGAAAAAAGTTCCATTTACAATAGCAACCAAAACAATCAAATACCTAGCAATAAACTTAAGTAGAGATGTAAAGGACTTGTATACAGAAAAATACACAACATTGTTAAAGGAGTTCAAAGAAGACCTAAATAAATGGGAAAATATTCCCTGTTCATGGATTGGAACACTAAACATCATTAAGATGTCTGTCCAACCTAAATTGATTTACAGATTGAATGTTACTCCAATAAAAACTGCAACAGTGTTTTTTAATGGATTGGAAAAGCTAAATATCAAATTTTTGGGGAAGGGTAAAGGGCCCCAAATAGACAAAGACATATTGAAAAAGAAAAACAAAATTGGAGGAATCACACTACCTGACTTTAAAACATACTTCAAAGCTACAGTGGTTAAAATTTCATGGTATTGACACAAGGATAGACATACTGAACAATGGCACCAAATTGAGAGTTTAGCCAATTGGCTATTCAACAAGGCCACCAAGCCCACTCAATTGTGAGAGAATGGCCTCTTCAACAAATGGTGCTTAGAGAACTGAATAGTCATATCTAAAAGAATGAGAGAGGAACACCATCTCACACCTTATACAAAAATTAACTCAAGATGGATCAAAGATCTAAATATAAGAGCCAAGTCCATAAAGCTCCTAGAAGATAATGTAGGGAAACATCTATGAGCTCTTGTGGTAAGAAATGGTTTCATAAACTTTACACCCAAAGCATGACCAATGAAAGAAAAAGTAAATAAATGTAACCTCCTAAAAATAAAAAACTTTTGTGCTTCAAAGGAGTTTGTCAAGAAAGTGAACAAGCAGCATATGCAATGGGAGAATATATTTGATAACCAACCATATGATAAAGGGTTAATATCCAGCATATACAAGGAAAACCTACACCTTGAAAATAAAAAAAAAAAAACAACAATCCATTCGAATAATGGGCAAGAGATTTGAATAGACACATCTCCAAAGAAATACAAGTGGCTGAAAAATTACATGAAAAGATGCTCAACATTACTAGCTATTAGGGAAATGCAAATCAAAACTACAGCGAGGTATCATCCTACACCCATTAGACTGGCAACTATTGAAAAAACAGAGGACTACAAGTGTTGGTTAGGATGTGGAGGAAAGGGAATACTTATCCACTGCTGGTGGGAATGTAGAATGGTACAGCTACTGTAGAGGAAAGTTAAGCAATTCCTCAGGTAGTTAACTACAGAACTGCCATATGATTCAGCAATCCCACTGTTGGGCATATGCCCAGAAGAATTGAAAAAAGGGACACAGATATATGCATACAAATGTTCATAGTGACATTATTCACTATTGTTCAAAGTTGGAAGCAACTCAAATGGCAATCAACAGATGAATGGATAAGCAAACTATGGTATATACATACAATGGACTATTACTCATCTGTAAGAAGGAATGCAGTATTAACACTTGGGAAAACATGGATGTATGTTGAAGACCTTACATTGAGTGAAGTAAGCCAGGTACTGAAGGACAAATATTACATAACCTTATTGATATGAATTAAGCAAATTGAGCAGACACACAGAGCTAGAGATTGGAAGACAGAAAGGGAATAGAGGGTGATGAGCTGATGCCCATAAGTGCAAAATCTATGATAAGGTGGAATGGTGGAGTTGGGCAGTGGATGGGCATGACAGTGGTGTGGTGACATGATTGGATTTAGTGGTGCTGGTCTGTGGGGGGAAGTACGGTGGGGGTTTGGATTGGACTATCCATGGAACTGGGGGGAAGGTTGAGGGAAGGAACAGATGAACTCTGGGGATTTGCAGGTCTGTGGTTAAACATATAATGTTGGAAATATTCTTTTGGCAAAAATGGCAGGGGAGGGTTACTGGTGTAGGGTGTCAGCTGTGGAGGATATATGGGATAGTGTGCACCAAGGCAGGCTTTTATGGAATATCTAAGTGTTCATCTTGTCATAGTATGTTGTATCAGTGAGTGGAGACCCACACAATAAACAATAAAATACGGAATTCCCATCCTAGGGAGTCCTGCTATGTTCTCAATTAGAAGGACAAGAATTCCTCAAGAACAGAGGCATTGCCTAAGAAAAGAAAACAGACCAATATGTCAAGCTCTCAATTTTATTGTGAGTAACTATGGATCTTAAATTTCACAAATTGAAACTTAGTGATTACCATAAGTTCCATGGGAAGGGGGAGGGAAGAAGAGAATAGATGGAATATAGGACATTTTTAGGGCTTAGGAATTGTTCATCTTGATTTTGCAATAATGGATATAGGCTACTTAAATTTTGTCACAACCTATAAAAGTGTACAATCCAAAGTATAAACCATAATGCAAACCATTGACTGTGGTTAGTAGCAATGCTTCAATATTTGTACATCAATTGTAACAAATGTACCATCCACATGTAAAATGTTATTAATAAGGAAGAGGGGAAAGGGGGAGGGCATTAGGTATATGGGACTCACCTCTATTATCTATGTGACTTTTCTGTATTCTAAAGCTCCTATGAAGATAAAATGAAAAAAAAAAAAAAAACACTGGGGGAATATATGCAAGAAAATATCACTTACATACAAGACAAGAGATTTTACAGTGATGAAAGAATGTCTAATTTTAAATTTTTTTATTATTTCATACTGCTAAAATTTTGTAGCTTACTGGTTATTTTTAAAATTATTTCATTTTCTTATTCATTTTATTTGGTTATTTTGTTGGCTTCATTTTTGGAGAGGTTTTGGGTCATAGAAGGGTCATAGCACTGGCAGGGGAGGATCACTGGTGCAGGGTGTCAGTGATGTTGGGACACATGGGAAGGGGTTCACCTGGAATATGCTTCTAAGACACATGAATATGTTCAAATATTCATGGGGCATTATCTTGGTGGGTAGAGATCCACACAAAAACCAAAAGAATATTGTATTCCCATCCTGGGTAGTTCTGCTAGATTCCCTAATAGGACATCAACAATCCCCTAAGTGCAAGGGCAATGTTGAGTAAAGGAAGACAGACTATTATTCCAGGGCATTGACATTGATGATTGTACTTATGAAACTTTTCTTGTGAAATTGGAACTTAGCTAATATTATATACTGCCTAAGAGTTACCTCCCGAAAGCCTTCTTGTTGCTCATATATGGCCTCTCTCTAAGCCAAACTCAGCATATAAACACACTACCTTCCCTCTGGCATGGGACATGACTCCCAGAGATGAGCCTCCCTGGCTCTGATGGATTATTACCAAGAACCACCTAGACATGCTTCTCAGAAAAAAACCTTGACCCAAAGGGGGAAAGGGTAAAGACAAGTGAGATTTTATGGCTAAGAGATTTCAAAGTGAGTTGGGAGGTCATTCCAGAGGTTATGCTTATGTAAGTCTCAGCAGGATCTCATTGACTGCCATAGTAAACAGTGGCTCAAATAGTGGTGCTCCTGAGGTCTCTAGAAATATCCAGAAACTATAACCAGGGAAGACGGCTCAGGAATTCAGCACCATCAGTGGACCTTACTTTGGAATTTATGCTCTTCAGTGTAACAGAATTAGACTCATTTATAGGTTCTCTACAAATAGCTCTTCCACCCCTTTTATTTTAACCCAAAATTAGCACTATATTTGATAAATATATTTCCCAGAGACTTAAATCTTTGGTTGACCCATGTGCCTGTTGAGCATGGAATTTCAGCAAAGTTGCAACACCTACTCTCCAGTTCATTAGACTCACCCAGGACAACTAACAAGGTGATGATGATGAACAATGCCCATCCCAAAGAACAGAGAGTATCTGCAACTGCAAGCAAGATAACTCCATCCATTTGTCTGATGGGATTAATCAGAAGCAGAGTGGGTATCACCAAGCCAAAATCCTCGAGATTGGGGACTGGACAATGGACTAAAGTAGACTCATTATTATTCTACTTTAGACATTATCATTCTAGCAATGGAAGAACTCATATTTATGTAAAGGCAGTGGTCACCAGAGTTTCTTTGATGGTAAAGGGAAAAGTAGGTGTAATATAGGGGCATTTTTGGGACATTGGAATTGTCCTGCATGACATTGCAGTGACAGATACAGACCACTGTATAGTTTGTTATAACTTACAAGATTGTGCAGGACAAAGTATAAACTATAATGTAAACTGTAGTCCATGGTTATTATCAATGCTTCAATATGGGTTCATCAATTATAACAAATATACCACACAAATGAAGGATGTGGGAATGTGGGGGGGGAGGGGGAATGGGACATATAGGACTCCCTTATATTTTTTATGTAACAATTATGTAATATAAAGCTTCTTTAAAAATAAAAAATAAAAAAATAAACAGAAGAAAATCAATGTGATATACCACATTTACAAAATGAAGGGGAAAAAACACATCTTAACCTCAATTGGAGCAGAAAGGTATTTGGCAAAATCCTGCATCCTTTCTTGATTTAAAAAACACTTAGAAAATAGAAATTCACACAATATGATAAATGACATATATGAAAAACCACAGCATACATCATGGTCAAGGGTAAAATTCATAAAGCTCTCCCTCTAAGATCTGGAACAAGATAAAGATGTCAATTTTCACCACAGTTGATCAACTATGTACTGGGAAAGTTTTAGGCAGAGCATTTTAATAAGGAAAAGAAATAAGAGGCATCAAAATTGGAAAGGAAAAAGTAAAACTTTCACTATTTCCAGGTGATATTATCCTTTACATAGACAATCATGAAAAATCTACAACAAAGCTACTTGAGGTAATAAGTGAATTCAGCAACATGGTGGTAAATAGTTAAGAGTACAATTATAAAAAATGTTCTTTCATGAAAATGACAGATATACCACACTAATTCAAGGTTTTAATAATAGGGTGCTAATATAGGGAAAAATACATCCTAATGTAAACTGTGGACAATGTTAATAGTACAATTTATATATTATTTCATCAGTTCCAACAAAAATACCATACTAATGAGAAGTGTTAATGATAGGGGGGTATATGGGAACTCTGTATTTTTACATGACTTTGGTAAACCTACAACTTTACCACTAAAATTTTTTTAAAAACATAATGCAGTACTTCTCTACTCACACTAGGATGCCTAAAATAAAACAGATAATATTCAAAAGTTGTTTGTTTAGGATGTGGAGGTAATGAGAAAACTTATTCACTGTTGCAGGGAATGTAAAATGATGTGGACATGAGGAGAAACAGTCTGGCCAGACCATTTCTCTAATGATTAAGTATAGAATAACCATAGGCTACAGAAATTCCAGTCAAAAGAGAAATGAAAATATAAGCCCCCCAAAAAACCTTGACTACAAGTCTTTATAGCAACATTCCTGATAATAGCCAAAAGTTGGAAGTAAACCAAAAATCCATCAACAGATGAATGGATTAAAAACTGTGGTATAAAAAGAATTCAAAGCATGGACTTGAAAACATACATTCACACCAATGTTCCTAGCAGTAGTGTTATTATTCACAATTGGCAAAAGATGAAAGCAATTCAAATATCCATCAACCAATGGATAAACAAAATGTAGTATATATGTACAGTGGAATATTATTTAGCATTAAAAAGGAATGAAATTCTGATTTGTGCAACAACATGGATGAAATAAGCCAAACACAAAAGGACAAATATCATATGTCACTGATATGAAATGATTAGAATAAGAAAACTCATAAAGTCAGACTCTTGAGTATAGATTACCACAGGCTGGGGTAAGGGTAAGGAATGGGGAATTAATGCTTAAATTGTACAGAATTTCTATTGAGTTTGATTCTAAAATTTTGGTAATGAATGGTGGTGAATGTAACACATTGTGAATGTAATTAACAGCAGTGAATGATATATGTGAATGTGGTTAAAAGAGGAAATTTTAGGTCATATATATGTTAAGAGACTAAAAATTAAAAATCCCATAAGAATGTACAACAAAATGAACCCAATTTTAAATGGTCAACTATAGTTAATAGTAAAATTATTAAAATGTTCTTTCATGAATTATAACAAATGTACCTCACTAACACTAGATGTTAATAACAGGGTGGTTTGTGAGAATTCTGTGTTTTATGTATTTTATACATAATATTTCTGTATGCCTGCAATTTCTCTAAGAATAAAGTTCTTAATAAAAACCTATAGTATAGCTACACAATAGCTCCAAAATGGATATTATTTAGCCCATAAGAATGAATGAAGTACTGATATATATTTCAACTTGGATAAACCATCAAAACTTTAAGTGTGGGGGAGTGGATGTGTCTCAAATGGTTGGGTGCCTGCTTCCCACATGGGAGGTTCCAGGTTCCATTCCCAGTGCCTCCTAAAAAAAAAAAAAACACCAAAAAACAAAAAAAAAAAAAAAAAAAAGCCCAACTAAGGGGAACCAATGTGGCTTAGTGGTTGAGTGCCAGCTTCCTACATACAAGGTCCCAGTATCAATCCCCAGCCCTGTAGCTAAATAAAAAAGAAAAAGAAAAAAATAAACCTTTATGTGTGAACAGAAAAAAGGATGAATTTTATGATTCAATTAATATGATAGTACAGAATAGGAACCCTATAGAGATAGAAAGTAGATTAGTGGTTCCTTAGGACTGTGGAGAAATGGGCAGAGAGGGGATATAGGCAAAGGGTATAGTGTTTCTTTCTCAAGATGATAGAAATGTTCTAAAATAGACCATAGTGATTGTTGTAGATATGTCTGAATATAATAAAGAACAATTCTACATTTTAAAAGGATGAACTGTATGGTATTAAAATTATATCTTAATAAATCTGTTTAAAAATGTATGTGAGGGGAGCAGATGTGGCTCAAGTGTTTGAGCGCCTGCTTCTCACATGGAAGGTCCTGAGTTTGGTTCCCAGTACCTCCTAAAAATGAATAAACAACATGCAAACAAATGAATAACCAAACTCAGGGGAGCTAATGTTGCTCAGTGGTTGAGCACTGGCTTCCCACATATGATGTCCTGGGTTCAATTCCTAGTACCTGTACCCCAACACACACACACACACAGCATATGTGAGTATATATGTTTGGTGATTATTTCTTAGATAAAACATCAAAAGCATTACATAATAGAACAATCTCAAAATTTTGTATGAATCAAAATAACTTTCCACTCTTAGAAATACAATGATATAAAAAGACAATTCCCAGATTGATAAAAATATTGGCAAATTTTACATCCAATAAGATTTATGTACATAAAACATTAAAAAATTCACAGATAAGAAAACCAGAACCTCATTTTTAAAAAGACAAGATGATTGCATACAAACATAAGGTTAGAGAAAATATGGATATGAAAGGATGCTCAACCTCATTGTAAAAGTACAACGAGACAACAATAAAAACATGGTAAAATAGTGAAATTTTAAAAAATCAAATGAACAATATCAAGTAATGGAGAAGATACAGAACAATGGTAATATCATACACATTAATTGGCAATGTGCTTCCAGATATTACAGATCCATTTAAAAAAAACTGTGTTTTCTTGAAAAGTAAAAATATGCTTACCATATAACCCAGTGATTCAAGTACTATGAATATACTTTAGTGATATTAAAACCTATGTTCAAGGGAAATTTTTTTTCAAATGTTTTTAGCATCTTTAATCATAATCAACAAAAACTCCAAATAACCCAAACATCCTTCAAATAGTAAATGGTTAAAGAAACTGTGCTACATCATGATCAAGGAATTCCACTAAGCAATATAAAGGAAGGAAATAGATATTTACACAACACATGTGAATCTTAAATGAATTATAGTAAGTGAAAAAGCCAGATTCCAAACATGATTTACTATGTGATTTCTTTTTTTAAATTTTGGCAGGGGATAAACAAGAGGGACAGAAAACATCTAAGTGCTTGCTAGTGTTTGGGAAGGTAGGAAGTATTGACTGCAATGGAGTACAATAGAACTATTTGGGTGAGCTATACCTTGAATGTGGTGGTGGTTACATGACTGCACACTTTGTCAAACAAATGTTAACAGCACACCAAAGGTTGAATTTTATGCATGTAAATCATACTGTATAAAAAGAACAATATCATGATGTCACCAAATGGTATATAAGATACTCCTGTGTTCTGTCTCCTGACAGGGCTTTTGAACAACAAGCAAAAACTGACACAACCTTCTTTCTACAAGCTCCCCAAAAAAAAAAACAGCTAAAGATTTGCAGGAACAGGGAAAGTGCCAAAATGAAAAAAGCAACTTCATAAATAGCAATTAATTTTTTTAAAAGTTGAATGGGTCTCTTGACAGTATTACAGCATCGAAGCAAACTTGACTTCCTGATTTGGCATTTTCTAGAAAAATGTCCTTGTTTTGGAGATAAATACACTGAAGTAATTTTTGTGAATTGTTTGGTTAGTGGCTAGATATGGAAAAATTATTACAACTGGGAAAACTTAGTGAAGGGATTGTACTAATTTGCAATTTTATACATTTGATATTACAAAATAAATTACTTAAAAATAAAACTCATGTGGCTACTAAAGCAGGCTAGATAGGGAATCAATAGATGGATTTGGAACCTGGCAAGAAGTCCACATGGATATCAATACCCCTAAGATGGCTGCTGGAATACCTTCATGAGAAATCCCATTCAGAATGAGATTTCCTCCAGAAGCCAGGAGAAGGCCCAGATATTCTCCAGGGGCCTTATCATTGTACCTTCCTGGGGATTGATGTGTGGGGTAATCAATCAGAAAAGCAAACAGTTGGAATTACTCCCATGCCATTAGAAAAAGGATGGAATAGTTAATAGTTTAAAAAGCAAACAGGAAGCCAAATCAGTCTTTTTCCCTTCACCCCAGTTCTTGCTTTCTGTTCCAAGCTCTTGCCATTTCCCCCTGCCATCATGGCCATGCAAGTAAAACCTGGACATTTATTATCTATAATGGGCAATTGTAGTCTATAAATCAGCCCTCTTTATCATTCTTCATCCTCTTCCTTTCTACCTGGCACTTATGATCTGTTATTTTTCCCATTTCTCTTCCCTCCCTACCTTAATAAATTACTGGCCTAATCAATTTGGCTCACCCTTGAAATTCATTTCTTGTAGCTTAGTCAAGAACCTAGACAAAATCCAGCAACATATTTTGGTGCCGCCATCCAAGAGGTTATTGGTGAGTGAAACTATGGTCTACAGCCCGTTTAATGCCTTCTTTTGGTTATCCATTTTAAATGGGTTTACCTATGAGCCCCCACAGGACATAATCCCGGGAGGGAGGAGGCTGGGGTGCAGGAACTCTCTGCATCCATGCCACATGCCCAGACTTGTGAGACCTGACCCCACCTGGGAGTTCAGGGGCACAGGTAGGAGCCCAAAGCAGGTCCCTACCAAGACAGAGATTCCCTGGCTGAGCTCTGGGTGCTGCAAAGCTGCTTTTTCAAGCCCTTTGAGCAGACACCAGCTTTTCCTGCAGGCTTAGCTGCCATTGCCTTCTCCCAGCCTCTCTCCTCAATGGCAGTAGCAATGACTCAGAGCCAGGGGCTTGCACCTCCCCAAGGGTCCATGCCTTTGCAAGCCTGCCTTCCTATGGACCACATCTGGTATGGGATGGGATTGGATGGGAAGATTGTGGGCAGGAGTTCCTTTTCCCAGGGGTATCATAGACTAGGACACACTTGCATAATTAACCTTTACTGATGTTTAATCCTCCCACTTCCTACTACTGAATTTCTCATTATGGGTTTGTGTTACAATGCTTTGGAATGTCTTAAAAACTTTAAAACTGAAAATGCATTTGCTAGTGAGGAAATTATTGCCTCAGGACCCCAAGACTTGTTAGCTAGAATAATTGATTTCTAATCACTTAATGGCTTTTTGATGGCTGGTCTAACTGGGGAACTCCTAGACAGTAAAGTCATAAGACTAGGATCTTTGTAAGAATAAGAAGTTTTTTTCTGCTCCTTCTCCAGAAAGGAGCAATATTCAGCTTGGAAGACATCCAATATATTCAGTCTGTCTTCCAAGTCCAGAACAGCCCTGGAAACACCCAGCTTCAGGTTCTCTGTGATTCCCAGGGTGGTGGGAACCAGAGAAGTGACTCTGAATGTTCCCCAAGACTTGAAGCCTTGGGCACTTTGATTCAGAGAGAAACAAAACTCCCCCTGAGACTTAGCTCAGGAGGTTTAATTTTGGTAACAGTGCAGTCTCAGACCCTGGAATGTAGTGGTGCCAAGAACCAGAGCAGTAAACTCTGAATGGCCCCCATGCTTTGGGCCCTTCTGTGTAGAGGGCAGCCAATCATGCCCTGAGATCTTGCTAAGGCACTTCAGTTTGGGGTAACTGCTCCCAATGTCACCCACCAATCCTTGGGTGCTTTGGTCTGAGCTTTGAGATTTTCAGTCATCCCATAAGACATAAGTTGGCCACAGGAATGCCTGTCAGTAGGGCTCTGCACTAAATGATCAGGACCCTGAGACCAGAGCATCAGCTCCAAATCATTAGGAGTGGTAAATGTTTTAGTCAGACTTGGACTCTGGAACATCAAGTCAGTCAACTAAAAAGTGCTTCTTCATGCTTCCTAGAATAATGGGTGTGGTCTTTAGCCTACCAGCAGACTCCCCACAAGAGTGTCTTCTCAAGAATCAGGAAAATTTGCCTACTACTGTGTGGCCACAGTATAGCCAAGAGTAGCTTTTGTATGGAAACCTGAATTCTAGTTTAAACCAGTGTAAAAGAGGAAAAATTGATCTGGGAGCCAGAAGCCTCATGTCATGTCTCCTTAAAGAAATGAGGAAATATACCACAAACTTCCATTAGTTTAAACTCTGTTGTGCCTTAAAAGTTGTGAGTAGGAATCAAGATCCAAACCAGTTACTAAACCTCTCCTGGAAAATAAGAAACCACACATGCCATCAATTAAGATCAAAGAGTTCCTAGAAATGCTAAGGGTATAAAATTATCTCTTCTGTTTTAATCTGTGCTTAACTTTGCCTTCAACTTTGAAATCTGAGTTTAAATTTGTCAGTTTGCTTGTGTCTAGGAAATCAGAATTGGGGTTCACCTGCTACAAATTGAATAACTGTGAAAGGTAACCTAAATATGAGTCTTTCAATGTTAATACTGTCTTGCAAGTGAGCTTATTGTATAAATCATAAGTGAAATTGGTTCAACTCCTCTAAAAGCAGAAAACTTAGCTCTTGTGCATTCAAACCAGGCCTTCAATACACTACTGGTTGCCTCTCCATTTGGCTAGGTTGGTCACAGACCCCTAAAATAATAAACATATCTACTATACCTCTGGTTGTGCTCCTGAAGTTGATGGAGACTATGTTGCAATTTCAAACTCCTGCAGCAGCTAATGATGGCTTGATATAGTCAAATGTACAATGGATTTTGCCTCAAGACTGGCACTGTTTCCTGGTGCTGAAGGGTGCTATGCACCAGGACAGTGGAATTCTGGAACCTACTTTCCTAGCTTCTCTCTAGGGTCAATGGTGTTACAGCACGTTGGCTATGTGAAGGACATAATAAGTGAAGCAATGATTATCAGAGTACTGTGAGTAAAACTTAAACACAATTGACATTATGGCCTGCACCCATGGAGAGATAACATGTAGGGTCTTGCAAACCTGGAGCTTAAATCTATTGGAGCTTAATGAGAAACTTATGCATTGAGGATTGCTTTGATTTTTATTAAGTACTGTACCTATATCTCCTCTAGGTATATGTCTGATAATTATGGTGATATCTTTTCTCTTCTAGACCATAGAGATAAATTGAACATGTTAAAAGTCCTGGTAAATTTCATTTTGTAAGTAGTCAATGAACATGCCTATAAGATAAAAATAGGCCACCTTGCCTGAGAGCAGTGGGGCAACAGCCCTTTTAATTTAAAAAGTCACCAAATTAACTTAGGGGTGACCTTCAGTCTTCACCCCACACCAGGTGGAAGACATGCTTAGCCCAGTTCTCCCTCCTAGCCCTTATTCCAGAACCTGTCCCACACATACCCTGGGGAGGACTTGCAAACCCACATGCCATCCTACCAGGGCTAAGTGTTTTCTCACCAGAAGGGAAACAGCAAATAATGTGGCTAAGACCCACTTCAGCTTAGCCTATTTGAGATGGTCCATGGACCTGGGGCCTTGAAACCAGTTTCTGATCAAAACTTGGCAAAAAAAAAAAAAAAAAGCCTCTCTCTCAATTAAAGTGAAAATGGAAGGAACTTTACTCTGTAGTTCTGTCACTTCCACAGCTGTTAAAGTTAAAGGAATTTCCAGCTTGGTGCAGTTATCCCAAGTGAAGCCAGCTGCCCAAGGAAATGCCAGCTCACCAGAAGCATCTGATGAGATGTATGAGTGCCAGCCATTGGATGGTGTGAAATACCTCAAGACAAAGCTAGGTAGCATCTGTGTCAAAGCCTGTTTTTCCCTCTAACTCTAGCCCCAAAGCCTATTACTAGGGAAATGGCAAACCAAACACCCCTTAAGAAATCTTGTCTGTTTTCACTTCCTGTAGTTTAACTAAAAGGGCAATGCCTCTTCTCATTCCTCTCCTCTGCATTGGAACTGGGATTGGCAATTTATACCTTACCCCATTGTCTATTGCAATCTCTCCCTAGAGTTAACCAACAGTATAAAATAACTGAAGGAAGAATATTTTTCCCACCAACTTTGGGAAGATGCGGGCTTTGTAAGCACTTAGCCTTTTCTACTTTTGTGTTCCAATATCCTTAGTGGGACCATATATCCACAAGATTCTAATCAATTTTATTTCTTCCAGAATTGATGTCTTGTTAGCCATATGGGGACTTCATCCAGCTTCACCCAGGATGCCAGATGCATCTTCTTCCAACCAAGATAAAATATCCAGAGGGTTTTACACTTTGTCAGGTAGGGCCTAGTGCCCCTAACCAGCAGGAAGTAATTACAGAAGAAAAACCATCTCCCTTCAGCACCCCCTTTAAGAATAACGGTGTAAACTCACTGAGGGGGAAATGAGAAGCAGGCTAGATAGGGAATCAATAGACAGATCTGGAACCTAGCAAGAAGTTCACATGGACATCAATATCCCTTAGATGTCTGCTGGAAGACCCTCATGAGAAATCCCATTCAGAATGAGATTTCTTCTGGAAGCCAGGAAAAGCCCCAGCTATTCTCCAGGGGCCTTATCATTGGACCTTCCTGGGAGACTGATGGGTGGGGTAATCAATCAGAAGAGGAAACAGCTGGAACTCCTCCCATGCCATTAGCAAAGTGGCAGAATAATTCATGTCCACTAGACACTTTTAGGGCAGGGAGGGGATGAGCAGTTGAAATACAGGGGCTTCTTTGGGATTTGGAGGTTGTCCTGAGTACCTTTGTGGCAACGGATGTAGGCCATTCTAAAATAGCACATACCACTAAGAACTGTGTGGGAGAGAGGTGAACTGTGGTCTATGGTTGGTGGCAAGGCCCCAGGATGTGTAAGTCCATTGAGGGTGGTGGGCCACACTTATGGGAGATGTTTGTGTGGGATGTGGTGGGAGGTGTGGGAGGTGGGCAACATGGGAATCCCAGTGGGTTCTGTGTAATATTTTGGGTAATCTAAGCACCTCTTAAAATATATTTATATATATACATAAATAACATTTTTGTAAGCAAATGTACATATATGCATATACATTTATATATCATTTTGCAAATGTTGGTATGTATTGTGAAAATTTTGATTTTTACCCACAATTAAAAAAAAAATGTAATGGTATTCTCGCTGCCTTGATTTTGTGATAATCAGGGTAGGCTAAACATTCACTATATTAGAAACCATGCATGTGTCCCCAGACCTAGTTTTGCTCCCTAGGTCTGGTTTTTGGAATGCTGGTGATAAACTAAGCCTGATTTATTATATGACCATCCTGTATGGGAAAAAAAATGTAACTCTAGGTATCTTTGGTCAACCTTAAGAGATATAACAGGGGGACAGATGTGGCTCAAATGGCTGGGCATCTGTCTCCCATATGGAGGGAGTGCAATCTCCAGAACCTCTGGTAAAAGGAAAATATATATATAGAATGTGTGTAGGCCACCAGGCCCCATCTGCAGGTTCTCCACCAGGCCCCGTGAGCTATGCAGCAAGATGATGACATAACAGGAGAGTGACAAAAGGGAGAGCCAAGACGAGACACACCGAAAAACCAGGAACTAATGTGGCATGGGTTGTAGGACACCTCTCTCCCACATCGGAGGTTCCGAGGATCGAATCCCAGTGAAGACAGGAGGAGGAGGATGAGAAGAGAGGGCAGGAAAGGGGCACAGAGTCACCCAGTGAATTGACATAGAAACAGCAAAAATGGGGTGGGGGGGGTAAAAATGGATAAAAGTAAATAAATAAATCCTTTAAAAAAGTGTAATGGAAGATTGTTCTAAAGAAATTTTAAAAGAAACTTAATTGGTTGACTATTTCTACTGAGAAGTACAAGTTTTTTAAAAGATTACAAACACATAACATGGACCAACTTAACGAAGTGAAGGAAGAGATTAAGGATATTAAGAAGACACTTGGAGAACATACTGAAGAAATTGTAAACATACATAAAAAGATAATGGATATGATGGTGATGAATGGCACAATCCAAGAAATCAAAAAGACACTGGAAGCACATAATAGATTTGAACAGGTAGAGGAAAGAATTAGTGATGTGGGAGACAGTACATCTGAAATCAAACAGATAGATAAAAAGATAGAAAAAAATCCAGCAGGGACTTAGGGATCTGAATGACAACACAAAACACATGAACATATGCATTATAGACATCCCAGAGTGAGAAGGGAATGGAAAGGAGATAGAAGAAGTGTTGGAGAAAATAATGGCTGAAAACTTCTCAACCCTATTGAAGAAGATGGATGTACAAGTCCAGGAAGCACAGCATACCCCAAAGAGTATAAATCCCAAAAGGCCTACTCTGAGACATATATTCATCAAACTGTCCAAGGTTCAAGACAAAGAGAAAATACTGAAAGCATCAAGAGAATAGAGAACCATCACATACAAGGGAAGCTAAATAAGATTAAGTGGTGATTTCTCATCTGAAACCATGGAGGCAAGAAGGCAGTGGAATGACATAGTTAAAGTACTAAAAGAAAAAAAACTTCCAGCCAAGAATTCTCTATCCAGCAAAGCTGGCATTGAAAAATGATGGAGAGTTCAAAATATTCACAGATAAACAGAAATTAAGAGAATATGCCAATAAGAAACCTGCCCCTTAAGAAATACTAAAGGGAGTTCTGCAGGTTGAAAGGAAAAAAACTGGAGAGAGAGAGTTGGAGGGGGTATAAGAACAACTACAAAGACAAAAAGAGAAATAAAAACAACATATGACATACATAAACCCAAAGAAAATATGGCTAATGTAAGTACTTCCTTGAGAGTGATAGCACTGAATGTTAATGAATTAAACTCACCAGTCAAGAGACACAGATTGGCAGAATGGATAAGGAAATATGACCCATTTATATGGTGTCTACAAGAAACCCACCTTAAACCCAGGGATTCAAGGAGGCTGAAAGTGAATGGCTGGAAAACAATCTTACAAGCAAATAATAACCAAAAAGGGGCAGGAGAGACAAAGATGGTTACAATATGTTAGTGAAAGTGGTAATCTTTCAAGAAGGAAGAACAGTCATTAACATTTATGCACCTAACAGGGGTGCCTCAAAACACATTAAGCACACACTGGAAAAACTAAGTGGAGAAATAGATGCCTCTACAATTATACTGGGGGACTTTAAACACCATTATCATCATTAGACAGAGCATCTCAAAAAAGAATCAATCAAGAGACAAACACTTTGATTAATACATTAGAGGATCTGGATCTAATAGACATGTACAGAACACTACACCCAAATACAGTGGAATATACATTCTTCTCAACTGCACATGGATCATACTTCAAGAGAGACCATTTTCTAGGCCATAGAAAAAATCACAAATAATTCAGAAAGACTGACATTATACAAACAATGATACCAAAAGAAAGGAAAATTACAGACCAATTTCTCTAATGAACCTAGATGCTAAAATCCTCAACAAAATACTTGCTAATTGCATTCAACAATATATCAAAAGAATTATACACCATGACCAAGTGGGATTCATCCCAGGTATGCAAGGATGGTTCAACATAAGAAAATCAATGAATGTAATGCACCACATAAACAGATCAAAAGAAAAAAATCATATGATCATGTCTATAGATGCAGAAAAACATTTGACAATATACAGCAACCTTTCCTGAAAAAACACTGCAAAAAATAAGAATAAAAGGAAACTTTCTGAACATGAGAAAGGGTATATATGAAAAACCCACAGCTAACATCACCTTCAAAGGTGAAATCCTAAAAGCTTTCTCTTGAAGCTCAGCAAAAAGACAAAGATGCCCACTGTCACTGCTCCTATTTAACATTGTCTTAGAAGTACTTGCTCGAGCACTGAGGCAAGAAAAAGATATAAAATCCTCCAAATCAGAAAGGAAGAAGTTAAAATTTCATTATTTGCAGATGACTTATTCTTACACATAAAAAGCCCAGAAAAACCTAAAACAAAGCTGCTAGAACTTATAAATGAGTTCAGTAGTCACAGGCTATAAGATCAAACCTCAAAAATCAGTAGCATTTATGTAAACAATAACCAGAAATCTGAAAAGGAAATCAAGAAAAAAATACCATTTACAATAGTAACTAAAAGAATCAAATACCTAGAAATAAATTTAACTAAAGATGTAAAGTACTGATATACAGAAAACTACACAACACTGTTAAAGGAAATCAAAGAAAACTTAAATAAATGGAAGAATATTCCCTGTTCATGGATAGGAAGACTAAACATCATTAACATATCTATCCTACCCAAAGTAATATTCAGATTTAATGCAATCCTAATAAAAATCAGCAAAACATTTTTTAATGAATTGGAAAAGCTAGCCACAAAATTTACTTGGAAAGGTAAAAGGCCCTCTATAGCCAAAAACATATTGAAAAAGAAAAATGAAATTGGAGGGATCACACTACCTGGCTTTAAAACATACTGCAAAGTTACAGTGATAAAAACTGCATGGTATTGGCACAAGGATAAACATACTGAACAGTGGGACCAAATTGAGAGTTCTGATATAGATTTTCACATATACAGTCATCTGATATTCAACAAGGCCACAAAGCCCACTCAACTGGGAGAGAAAGACCTCTTCAACAAATGGTGATTGGAGAACTGGATATCCATATCCAAAAGAATGAGAGAGGGCCACCATCTCACACCCTACACAAAAATCAATACAAGATGGATCAAAGATCTAAATATAAGAGCCAAGACCATAAAGACCTTGGAAGGTCTTTCACGTAAGGAAGCATCTACAGGACCTCATAATAGGACATGGTTTCATGAACCTCACACCCAAAAGCATAAGCAGCAAAAGAAAAAATAGATAAATGGGATCTCTTCAAAATTAAAAACTTTTGCACGTCAAAGGATGTTATCAAGATAGTAAGAAGGCAGCCTGCACAATGGGAGAAAATACTTGGCAACCATATATCTGATCCAGCCTATATAAAGAAATCCTACACCTTGAAAATAAAAAGACAAACAACCCATTTTAAAAATGGGCAAGCAATCTGAAAGGCACTTCTCCAAGGAAGGAATACTAATGACTAAAAAGCACATGAAAAGATGCTCAACATCATTACCTATTAGGGGAATGCAAATCAAAACTACAATGAGATACCATCTTACAAACATTAGACTGTCAGCTATTAAAAACAGAGGAATATAAGTGTTGCAGAGGATGTGGTTCCACTGCTGCTAGGAATGAAGAATGGTCCAGCCATTGTGGAGGACAGTTTGGCAGTTCCTAAAATATCTAACTATAAACTGCCATATGATCCATCAATTCCACTGCTGGGTATATACCCAGAAGAATTGAAATCAAAGATATGAACTGCTATATGCACACCAATGTTCATAGTGGCATTATTCACTGTTGCCAAAAGGTGGAATCAACCCAGGTGCCCATCATCAGATGAATGGATAAACAAAATGTGGTACATACATACAATGGAATATTAATCAGATGCAAGAAGGAATCCAGTGCTAACTCATGGGATAGCATGGATGAATCTTGATGACTTTATGTTGAGTGAAGCAAGCCAGGCATTGAAGGATGAATGGTACATGACCTCACTGATATGAATTAAGCAACTTGAGCAGAATCAGACAGTTATTGTCTGGAAGATAGGTTTACAGGAAATAAAAAGGGAGAAGAAAGTTGTGAGCTAACAACCATACAGACACAATCTATGTTAAGGTGAAAGTGTATAGTTGCATTTTGAAGGAATATGACAGGAGGGTAGTGATATTATTGGTACAGGACTGATGCATGGGTAGATTGGGCAGGGTGGGTTGGAAGGTCCAGGGAACTAGGGGAGGGTTTGGAGAGGAACCAGGTGATCACTGGGGATTTGCAGGTATGTGTTTGAAAGTAGAGTTGGGAATGGTCTTATGGCAATATGACAAGGAAGGGTTACTGGATTAGGGTGTTGGATGGGGAGGCATTCAGGAAAGGGAGCACCTGGAGCAGGCTTCTAGGGAGTGTGTGAGTGATCACTTTGTCCTAATGTGTTGTATCAGTGAGTGAAGACCCACATAATAAGCAGGAAGGAGTTGGACTCCTAGCCTCAGGATGACCAATTTTTTTCACAAATAGAGAGGCGGGAGTCTCTCAAGAGCATGGGTGGTTCCTAATAGGGAAGTACAAACCAGTGTGTCAAGACCTCAGTGTTGTTGCATGTAATTATGAATCTTGTCATCTGAGGAGTAAAGCCAGGGGGTCTCCATGGACCCCTAGAGAAGGGGGAGGGGGGAATAGAATAGATCAAACAGGGGTTATTTAGTGGGCAGTTGAAGTGTTCTACATGATCTTACAAGGATAGACAGAGGTCATGTTAAATATCATCAAAATTTATAAAATTGTGTGGCCTAAAATGTAAACCATAATGTAAACCATTGACCATGTTTAATAGCTATGTTTTATTATCTGTATATCACTTATAACAAAATTAACACATATAAAAAGGTATTAATATGTGAAGAAGGAAAAGGGGAAGATGTTCAGTATATGAGAGTCCCCTGCATTCTGTATGTGACTTTACTGTGATCTAAAACTTCTTTGAAAACAAAATGAAAAATAGTAAGACACTGGGGAAGAAATGGAAGAAAGTGCCATTGTACAGTCAGGACAACAGATCAAACAGTGATGAAAGGCAAAATGTCAAAAAAAAAATTAAAAAATATTTTTCATTATTTTCTAATATCTCAATCTTTTAATTTAATTTTAGTTTTAGTTTTTTTAAATTTTATGTGTTTTATTTCATATATTTAAACTTATCATTATTATTTCATTTTCCTACTAATTGTTAATAATGTATTTGGCTATTTTATTGGCTTCATTTTTGAAGAAGCTTTGTATCACAGAAGGGTTACAACTGGGGCAGAGGAGCATCATTGGTGTAGTGTGTCAGTGATAGGGGATACATGGGAGGAAGGTCACCTGAGCATATGTATAAGGTATGTTCAAATGTTCATGGGGCATTGTCATAGTGGGTGGAGATTCACACAATAACTGAAAGAATATTGAACTCCCATCTCAAGGAACAGAGAGAGTCTGCAACTGCAAGCAAGAGAGACCCATCCATCTCCCCCACAGGATATAAGCTCCCTCTCAATTAGAGGTGGAGTGGACATCACAATCCCAGAATCCTCAGGACTGTGGAAAGAAATGTGGACTAGAGTGGACCTACTGATATTCCACTATAGACATACTGTGATTCTAGTAATGGAAGAAATTACAACATTGATGTGGAACTAGTGGCCACTGGAGGCTCTGGGAGCAGGGAGATGGGAAAACAGTTGTAACACAGGGACTTTTTCAGGACTTGGAGATCATCCTGAATGACATAGCAATGACAGATATAGGCCATTTTATATCATCACATAACATGTAGAACTGTGTGGGACAGAGTGTAGACTACAATGTGAACTGTGATCCATGCTTAATGGCAAAGCCCCAGGATGCATTTATCAATTGTAATGAACGTGCCACACTATTGAAGGATGTTTATGTGGGAGGGTGTGGGAGGTGTGGGGCGGTGGGGCATATGGGAATCCCTATATTTTTTGTGTAATATTTATGTAATCTAAGTATCTTCTAAAAATAAAAAAAGTATTTTAAAAAGTATTCAACCTTCCTTCAATCATCAGAAGATAGATGATAGAATAGAATGGTGGCACCTATCTATGAATGTCAAACAAAATAAAGGCAAAGAGATCTCCATCAAGCCTTTTCACGAATAACCTGTCAAGTGCCAAGGACAAAGTAGTATTTTGAGCATTTGCATCTAGCACAGGAGAAGCAGAGCCCAGTCCATAGTAATTGTGTTCCTGCAAGGATACACTTTTTGACTCCAGAGTCTCCTAGCATCACTTTTATTTGTCAACAATGTGTGAAGTCTTCCCCCAGGGAGTCTGCCCCATAGCCATCTTCAGCTTCTCTCTTGTTAGTATATAAAACAGTTCTTCTTGACACTGTGTGCCTCAGAAGGTGCAAGAGAATTATGTCTAAACTCAACTCATCTCTGCATGCTGTAAGCCCCAATGTCCATTCATTTCATGGGCCCAGGTAGACACTTGAAGTGAGCACACAGGATATCTACTCATGGGTTTCAATCACCTTCCTTATTGTATAGGAAGTTTTCTGATGGGCATTGATGTATCTCATTTTAATGAATGCCTAAAATTCCCATGGTGATTCCCATAGAGCCATACCCCATATGGGCATGTTTAAAACTATAAGATATTAGGTATGATTATAGTAATACAAAAACACTTGGAAGTCCAAAAAGCAGAAGTCCTTATGAGATATAGCTCTAAACAAGGGAAGCCTGCCTCACAGGCCACACAGGGCAGCTAAGGAGAGGATAAGCACAAGCTGGAGCCATGGGAGGCAGCTATGTATAGCAAGCAAGGCAGGGTTAGCCAGGATTTAAGGGCTCTCTGTATTGGCTAATCTTAATAAATCTTTGAGCTCTGGGACATAGGAGATATAGTTAGTTATTTGGCAGCATGTCCTGAAGAGATTTGGGTGGGTGCATAGAGGTATCAGTTTATGAGAGCCTGATAAGACAGGTTGTGGTGCTTGGCCTTAATTATTTGCTCAAGAAGATGAACTGGCAGGCCTCTGTAGAGGGCCTTAAAACTGAGTCAAGACAGCATTTCAAAGGAACTATGTTACAAATAACCCCTGATTCTTTAACTCAGTTTTGAGCTTGATTACTTGGGATATTTGAGTGGCCTAAACAGGAGACTTCCAAAAAATAGGTCATAAATTGATCTAAATGGCATAGAAGACATTTTATTATAATAGTCAAAGGAAGAAACCAAGTTGAAACATGAGAAGTCCCTCAAGGCTGACTTGTAGAAGGACTCCCCAGTTGTTTTTTTACTCCCAGTTGAGGAGTAAAAAAATCAGGTATGGCAAGGGCTTCTATTAATATTTTGGTTAAATTATGAAGTGTACTAAAGGTATGGTTTATGCTTTCTATGGTGATGATTTCATGGTGCAAGCTCATAGTTAGATTGACCTCTTGCCCAAAGCTATTAATCCACATACAAGTATTAACATTACAAACACCTCTTTGATTATCTAATACTTAACCAAGAGCCAATTATTTTCAAAAGTCATTTTTGCAAGGGTTATCTGTCCTTGATTAAGCAGACCTAGTATTTGTTATCTTTTAAAAATATGAAATATGAGAGTTGTAGAGAACCTAATTAGATGTCAGTGATTTGTAATAGCTGGGTTAGAGCAATGATCCCTGCAGCAACTCCAGCAAGTCTTAAATGGATTGCAAAGACCAGTATTATAGGTATGACTGTGGGATCTCAATAATGTTTAGATGGGTCAGGGAAGAATGAGTAACATTTACATAACCGGTGAGGCCAAAGGAGGCCAGAATACCTGTTTGCAACAGCGGCACTGGAAGAGAAAAGAAGTACAGATAATCTCCCTTGTTTTTTGGACCACAATTACATTTCTAGGGCATTATCTTTAGATTGGAAAATTGTACTTCACCTTAGGTAACTGAGAATACTAAAGAACAGGACTGGGGAAAGATAGTGACTTCTGTTGGGCATAGAGTGAGGGTGTGGTGTTGCCCATTAGGTCACTCATAGGTGCTACATATGGAAGAAACATGAGAACAATCACCAGTGGCCATGAGGGGCAGGCAACGCAGATACAGGGGAAGTGGTAGTTTAGAAGATGTTTTAATTTACCAATATTTTCCATCTCTGTGCCAGATATGAGCTGGATAAAGATTTGGAAGTGAGCAATTAAAAATCCAGCAGTTATTGTTAGTCAAAACATAAGAGATTAGTACAGTTAATGTATGTATAGATTGAACATCTGTGTAAATATCCAAGGGGCTGGGGTGTTGGGTTTGGCTTAATTTGCCATGTAATACTTTGGAAGTCTAGAGGGGCAGTCATTGTTAGGAGAGACTGAGGAGAGAGTATGGATGATGAATAATGACAAAGGGGGCAGGAAGTGATTGGAGGGGAACAAATAACATAATAGGAAGCCAGCAGAATTCTCCTGTTTTACCTAAGAGAAAACATAACATGGATACTTCAGTAAGGCCATCCTTTACATGAGAGGTGATATTAGTGGGAACCATAATCTTGGAGGCACTGCAGTTATTGGGCTGGGTCCCACAAGCAGTTAACATGGTAAAAATTAGTATTACAATCATGGAGGTCATAAATTAAATTACAATTTTACAAGTGTCACCAAGGAAAGCTGGTCACAGGGCAAGCAAACTGCACTGTCTAGAGAATCACTCACTCTTGTGGTTCTCTTGTTTTAAAACAGGACTTGACACTGTGATTAGTCCCTGAAAAACTGAGGATGCCTAGGGTCTTTCATGGGTGGTAAGAGTTTCCCAGCTCAGGTGTAGTTGGGACCCCTGACAATTGTTTATTGTGCAAGGGTGAGTGATCTCCAACTGTGAACTCTTGGGCTGGGGATCTGTTGTCTGTGGTGATGTCATTTTTAATAGTGAGCTCCTGAGCTGGGATGATGTCATCTGGGATGTGGGGCAGGAATATCTTTCCCAGATGGAGAAACTCTTGGATTGAAGAGGGTTATATTTTTGCAGCTCTATAGCATTAAAATGAGGCTGAGCTGCATGTAGAATTGGAAGGCAACACTAGGTCAAAAGACTGACTTGGAAATATTCTTTAAACCAAGGGGCTTTGTGGGTGCACTGCTAGCAAGGATGATACTTCTGTAATTTGACCAAAGTGCCAGGACCTGATTAGCACAATTAAAGCCCAATTCATGGTAGCTGAATCTTAAAGCTCCCAAGGGTCCAAGGTTTTTCTCAGATAGGTGATGATAGGGATTCTGTTGCACATAGGTTTTAAATCATGTGGCCTGATTTGGGTGCATGTTGCTAATAAAACATGAGATTGAGTAATTAAATATTTGTAATGGAGGTGGGAGCTCCAACATTAGCCTGTAGTGAGTTCCTCCAATTTGTCAAATTACTATGGATCATTTGCCTCAGTTATTGGTTCAGTTGGTGATAAACAAGTCAGCTAGATCTTTGGCTGCAGGGTTTGTATTAGCCAAATTTGATGACAAGTGGGTCTCAGCATCTGCCATGCTTGGTTCAAACAATAGCTTATTTGGTGGGTTTGATCCTCTGAATTGTAAAACAAGGAAAGCAACTGTACCAATAACAACAAAACCAAGATTCAACAGAATGGTGTGCACCTGCACCCAATAGAATTTTCTTGTCTTGTTTCATCACTGTGAGATATGGATTTTGCTCCCTTATTATTTTCTAATGTGATTATCATTTACCAAGTGGAGCTGCTTATTCTCGTTCTTGGTGTAACATACCTCAAAGGAAATGGCCCTGGAGAAATAATTTCAATTTACTAAAGGAATTTGGTGGGGGAAGATTAATCATCCATCCCGTATATCCTGAAAAATGTGGAACATTTCTAGGTGGTGGAAATTTAGGTTTAAATGGGTCCCATAACAGATGGTCCCATAATAGATGCTGGGACTGTAAGAAAATTTTCATTAATGGGCCCCAGGAGAGTATCTGCCATCAATCTAGCCTCCAATCCTTAAGAGTAGGGGGAAGAATAGAAAATCCATTTTCATGAGGAGAGATATCATTGAAGGATCTCATATATACAGAACCCTCATAAACATGATGATGAGTCATGCTCCCTTTATTTTTTGAAATATGTTTTAATTTAATTTTAAAAGATACTTAGATTACATAAAATGTTACATAAAAAATATAAGAGATTCCCATATGCCCCACTCTCCACACATCCCACTTTTCCCCACATTAACAATTTCTTTCATTAGTATGGTACATTCATTGCAATTGATGAATACATTTTGGAGCATTGCCACTAAATGTGGATTTTAGTTTACATTGTAGTTTACACTCTCTTGCACTCATTTTTGTAGGTTATGGCAAGATATATAATGACCAGTATCTGTCATTGAAATGTCACCCAGGTCAATTCCAAGTCCTGAAAATGCCCCTATGTTGCACCTCTTTTTCCCTCTCCCTGACTACAGCATCTTCAGTGGCCATTGTCTCCATATCAATGATATAATTTCTTCCATTGCTCGAATCACAAAAAGTGTATAGTAGAATACCAGTAAATCTACTCTAGTCCATATTTTATCCCCCAATCTTGAGGATTCTGGGATGGTGCTGCCACTCCACTTCTAATTGAGAGGGGCCTTCGATCCCATATGGCTGATGGATGGGACTCT
>JAKSZT010054156.1:231523-256121 GCA_026826555.1 Tolypeutes matacus | reverse complement strand
TGGAGGCTCATCCCCAGGAGTCATGTCCCTCACTAGGGGAAAGGTAATGCATTTATATGCTGAGTTTGGCTTAGATAAAGGCCACATTTGAGCAACAAGAAGGCTCTCAGGAGGTAACTCTTAGTCACCCTACAACACTAGGTTAAGTTGCAAATTCAAGAGCAAAAGGCTCATAAGCATAGTCATCAATATCAAGGGCCCATCAATTGACCATCTTTATCACTGTTCATTGCCCTTGTACTTGGGGGATTGTTGCTGTTCCAATAAAGAATGTGGCAGAGCTCCCCAAGATGGGAATTCAATAATCTTTTGGTTATTGTGTGATTCTCTACACACTGTGGCAATGCCCCATGATCATTTGAACATATTTATATACCTTATATGTATGTCCATGTGAACTTCCTCCCAAGTATCCCCCATCATTGACACCCCACCTCATTGATCCTCCTCTGCCATAGTTGTAACCCTTCTGTGATCCAAAACTTCTTCAAAAATGATCATGCTACCTTCAAATACAGAAAAAGGCAATAAGAAGGCTTGTGAAAACTAGTATGTCATGTAAGTCTCCCAAAAGGACTGGAATTAAGAGAAATTAGAGCTTGGGCAAAAGTGAAACCTAAGCAACAAGAATTAATGTTAGAGGGGTAATGCCACCAACACAGTGAGAAGTCATCATCTGAAAATTTTCCACAGATATTCAGCAAATTTAAGGAAAAATTTCACTTGCTTAGAACTCTGGAGGATGGTAGAGATTGGAGAAAGACTCCACAAATGCTGTATTGAAGATAAAGAAAAATATCAAGTAAGGATTTTCCATCCTGGACCACCTGGCCCTCTTCCCGTTCCTCTCACTGGGTCCCAAGCCAATCTTGTAAGTTCTCCAGAGGCAGCAAGCAGCCCAGGTCCTTTCACAGGGGAAACAGTCTTTAGACTAGGAATGCACAGCAGTGAGTTAGAACCCCATGTATATCCAGGCATAAAGAGTGAAGTCCACAGAGATTTAGGGCAAAACAGCAGCTGTTGAGGAGTGCAGTAAACAAAAGGGCCCCTGGTTGGGAGCAGAGAAAAACTGAGGCAGAATGGTGGTGGCCAAGTGCTGCACTCACTCAAACCAGTTCCTGTTGGTGGGACACCCAAAATGCAGAACACACTTTTCTGGAGGGACCCACATTTCTGGATTGACCCCGACTGTCTCCCAAGGGCAGGATAACATAACAGGGAAGAAACATAAGACAAAAAAGCCTTAGAAAGAAAAAAAGAGGGTGGGTTAAACTGAATTTCTACAAGACTGGAGATCCCAGAACTGAAAAGTGTAAGGAAAATTAGGCATTGATTGAGGGAAAGAATTTAAACAAATCATAGTTGCTGGGGAGAAATTTCTGCACAAAATCCAATAGAACAGATCAAGGTTGCCTTTAGAAGGAATAGAGGAAAGGAACTGACAAGTTATGACAGGCTGTTCTCAGGTATCATATTCTGGGTCACTGAGAACTTATAAGAGTTAGGAACTTAGCTAAGATTCAGTTTGGTGATGTAGGGCTTAGCATAAGGGACTGAACCTGGAACCAACTTAATTTATTTAATAATTTCCTCCAGTTTGATCTGGCTATCAGCCACTGAGAGCTTTGATAAAAATTGAAGGTGTTGAGAACCACTTTCAGTTCCTGCCTAAGGTATTGGTGTATAACTTACAGATGGTTTAATGTTATGACATTGCCATTTTTTTCCCTGATCATCATTTTTATGTCATCCCAGACATAAAGAAATCATTTGCTGTGTCACAAACAGCAGGGAATACGCATTCAAAGCTCTTGAGAGAAAACAGTGCACCAGGGAGACTATAATGACTACTGTGAGTGATAACTGCCCAAATGCCCATCTCATGGTATGTGCATATGCTCCTAAGCTGAAGCCCCATGATTTAAACCACCCAAAACCATAGTGACCAAATCAGGACCCTGAGGAAATCTTTACATTTTTAAGCCATGTAGTTTGTTTAATTATTTCATACAATTGTGTCTCAACTTCCCCAGAACAATAGGTGATGTTCACAAGGCAAAAATGCCACCTTGTTCAGCTATATAATAAAGCACTGAAATGCTGTTGTCTAAAACAAATTAAGCTAATAAATCTAATGACTTACTATGTAGCTATAGCTCTTGCAGTAAATTCAGTAATTTCTCTTAGTGTGAATGATAGATTTCTAATGAAGTTTTCATTTGTGTTAACTGCAAGCCAAGGTAGCAGAAATTGGTCAAAAGAGGTGAACCCACCTGAATATACATGAAAGATATATAAAATTGTTCAAATGATCAAGGGGTGGGGCATGATCACAGTGGGTAGACAATCACTCAATAAATGAGGGAATACTGAATCCCCAGCCTTGAGAGCTCTGCCACATTCTACAAGGGAGTAGCAACAGTCCCCTGAGCGCAGGGGCAGTGTTTGGCAAAGGAGGAGGGTCCACTTATGGGTTCTTGTTATTGATGACTAGCCTTATGAGTCTTTGCTCTTGTATTTGAAACTTAGCCTACTGTTATGGGGTGCCTAAGGGTTGCCAACTGAGAGCCTCTTTGTTGCTCAAATGTGGCATCTCTCTAAGCCAAACTCAGCATATGAATACATTACCTTCCCCCCAGCATGGGACATGACTCCCAGGGATGAGCTTCCCTGGCAATGAGGGAGTAATACCAAGTGCTAACTGGCAATACAACTGGAAAAAGACCTTGAATAAAAGGGAGAAAAGGTAAAGACAAATGAGTTCATGTGGCTAGGAGACTTCAAAAAGAGTTGGGAGGTCATCCCAGAAGTAATGCTTATGCACACCTCAGTAGGATCTCATAGAACACCAAAGTGGATATCACCCCATGCAGAGGGGCTCCTGAGGGCTCTGGAGACACCCAGGTCCTATATAAGGGGGAATAGCTCCAGAGATTGATGCCTTATCCGTCGGCTTTACTTGGGAAACTGTGCTCCTGACAGTAACAGAGTTGAACTCAAATAAGTCCTCCCTGCACATGGCCCATCAGTCCCTTCTATTCAAACCTATATGTGATGCTGGAGTTTGTAGGTGTATTTCCAGAGACTTGAGCCTCTGGCCTGCCCATGTGCCAGCTGTGCCTGGAATCTTGGTGGAGCTGCAACTCCTACTCTACAGCTCAATGGACTCACCCAAGTCACCTGGTGAGGAGACAATGATGGACAATGGCCATCCCAGGGAATGGAGAGAGCTTGCAGCTGCAGGCAGGATAATCCCATCCACTGTATCCATGGTATATAAGCCTCCTCTGGCCTGGGGGAAGAGGTATGGACTAGAGTGGACTTAATGGTATTCTGTTGTAGACATATTGTGATTCAAGCAATGGAAGAAATTACAACAGTGAGGTGGAGCCAGTGGCCACTGGACTCTTTTGGGACAGGGAAGGGAAAAGCAGTTGTAAACAGGTGCTTTTTCAGGACTTGGGAATTATCCTGAGTGACATTATAATGACAGATATAGGCCATTTTACATCAGCATATAACATGCAGATCTGTGTGGGAGAAAGTGTGGTCTACAATGTGAACTATGGTCCATGCTTAGTGGCAAAGCCCCAGGATGTGTATATCCATTGCAGATGATGAGCCACACCAATGAAAGATGTTTATGTGGGATGTTACGGGAGGTGTGGGACGTGGGGAACATGGGAATCCCTGTAATTTTTGTGTAACATTTATGTAATCTAAGCATCTTTTAAAATATATATTTTTTAAGTGGTGAATCCAGAATCATTAACTCCTTGGCTAATTCCAAGCCTGAGAATGTATACTGAGGGAAGTAGTCCAGCGAGAAGTTTCAGAATGATTTTGAATTCCTAAGGTGCTGTGAGGAGGTCAAGTGCACATTTACCAGCTCTAAAGGCAATTTGCTGCCCAAGCCAATATATTATCAAAACCTTCACAATATAAATATAGCCTGGTTGAGCAATGTAACTTTAGCCAAGGTGTGTTTATAGATCCATTACTAGGAATAATGTCACTTATCCTTATTTTTTTTTTTTTTTAAAGATTTTATTTATTTATTCATTTATCCCCCCCCTTGCTGCTTGTGCTCGCTGGGTCAGCTAACCACGCCATGCGGGCGAGCTTGCCTTCACCAGGAGGCCCCGGGAACCGAACCCGGGGCCTCCCATATGGTAAACGGGAGCCCTACTGATTGAGCCACAGCCGCTTCCCTCACTTATCCTTATTATACAAGAGTGTGTTTAATTGACAAAACAAATGAGGAGCTGGCCAAAGTTTACTTATTGTGAATCTTTTGCATAGACAAGGACTTAAACATGAAAGTAGACATGCATTGTTATGCTAACTTGTAGTTCATGGAGTCATGTGGAATTTTATAGTGAGGTCTCTAAAATCTCCTAATACATCTCTGCAGTTCTCTAGACCAGTTGTGGCCATAGTGAAGTCACAGTTCCAAGAAAGCTTAAAGCAGTGTAAAGAGAACCTTGGGTCTAGTATACATATTTGATATGGAAAAAATGGTGCAGTTTGATCCAAAGAGACTGAAACATTTGGGATAAGAAAGAAATTTGTTTTGGATAGAAAAATGGAGTCCATTGCAATGTGTGTAGGTAGGAGTTTATGGTGACAAGTCCAACAGTCTCTGAGGTTACCTGCCTTTGAAATGTCCTGGGAGAAGTGGACAGTAATGTTATTTTCCAGGCCAAGTGCAAGGACAAAGCATAGGGATATATGAAGGATTTTATGCATTGTAAGTGTTAGTAATGCAAAGTCTGTTGACAACTTGATCTGTCACTTTGGGAATAAGTAGTCTACCTTGTGACATTGTCTATTTTATTTTTTGGTTAGTTTGGTTTTTAATTGTCCAGAGTTAGAACAAGACCAGAAGTGTAATGGAGCCTTTTTTTTGGTTGACTGATATCTACCCACGGCTCAAGACCCTGTAATTGCAGTGTCAGATATTAGGAGTACTTGACAGGGTTCCTTTTAATTAGGACCTAGAGCTGTGTTTTGTCTGTCATTTCCAGTAGAACCATTATCCTGGTGTCAGCTTATGACTGATAGGGTATATATCATGTGAGTCAGGAAAGGTGTCCTTTACATTTTGAAGTTAATTTTTGGCATAATGCATTAAAGGTTTGCAAATTGGGTGCTGTCAGGGTGTGACAATAAGTTATCATTTCTCAATTTTATTCCTAGAGATAGGCTTGCCAGTAACAATTTCATATGGGGATAGTTTGTGTTTTCCAAAGAGAATGCTATGACTAAAGATCAGGACCAACTGTAAAATTTGGGGTATGGGAAGGCAAGGATCTTCAGATAATTTAGACAGTTTTATTTTAACTATATAATATCAGCTATTTTAATGATGTCTGTTTTCACATGAAAATAAGCAAGTGCTTTTTAAAAAAATTCAGGCTCAGTCCTTTTCATGTGAGCCTCTAGTTTAATGAAGGCAACCATTAATGATGGGAGTAAAATGGCAGAAAGGAGATAATTTACATGCCACCATTTTCAGTTGGCATACCAGAAGAGGTCAGGTACCCTCTTTGTTTCCATAGCATGCTGAAATCATTAATTGCACCAGAAGCATTCCTGTTACCACTATAGATGTTAACAGAATTTCCTTCAGATAGAAAGCAGGCTTGAGTAAAAGCATATGTCATCCTTTATGGCAGAATTGTGGAAGGCCACCACACTCAATCAGTTCATGGTGTGTAGTAACCACATAGCTTGGTTGGAATTTACCACTGGAATTTCTAGCATAAGAAGTATCAACAAATAGGATGACATCTGGTTTGATCATTAGCACATATATAGAGTCATTAATTTTGAAGTTATCAGTTTACAGTCATAAGGTATCTTCTCATTGGATAAAGGTACCAGAGTACCAGGGTTAAGAACCTTGTTGACCTTTAAGTGAAGATTAGAAGTAAAATAGAATGATCTCAAAAGAAGTCAGTATTTTAGAGGAAAAATATTGGGTCTGCTCAGATTTACATTTGCTGAGGCTTTAACTAATTTGGCAGCTTCTATTGTAGCTTTAAAACAACGCAATTGCATCAAGGTAAGGACAACAATAAGCAAGAGATTTGGAATTTCCTCTGTGCTTTTGAGTTAACATTCCTATGACTTTGTTATGTAACTGACTCCAATTATTTAGTGTTAACAAGGAGGGCAGACCCTGACTGAACCTATGCAAATAATTATATAACCACAAATATAACCACAATTATAAGAATATTCAGTGAGATTTTTAAAATTCTTATGTGGCCAGGCAGGAAGATAAAGATAAATTATGAATTATAGATAGCTTAATTTATTAGGGGATCTCTTCTATCTAGAAAAAAGAACAATAAAATATTAGCAATAATCTGAACAAATCTATAATCATGCTTTTTCAGTTCATTTAGCCCCAGGTAATTAATTCTAGTTCCGTTAGTTCTTCTGTTGGCAATCTCATGAACCTATCTGTTTCTTCACAAGAATTCTGGAGATTTTCACTCAGCCCAATGGTGTGCTCTCAAAGTTGTTTAAGTAATATCATTAGAAGCTGGTGCTTCAGAGAACTTCACATATTCCTTTCCATAGGTCTCTGAGATAGTCCTTTTTGTTGAAGATGAAGCACATTGGCCTCTAGCTGACTGCAAGCATTTTCAGGGAAGCATCAGAATAAAAACTATCTGTAGATCACAAAACACATAAAATGTCCATAGTTAATTTATTACTGTTTTACAAAGGTGAACAATCAGATGAGAGTTCATGAAACATTATTTTAAGAACAGCTGAACTTGTGACCAGTAGTACTATTGCTGCCTAGCATCAGGTGTTTTAGTACTTGGATGACTCATGGACAGTGATGATATTGACAAGTCTCTAAGAACTTTATATAATTTCTGAAATGTTTATATCAATAGCATGTTATCCTATAAATTTAACCATAAGAAAGTTACAAAATCATATTTAAACTGATAACAATTCCCATGCAACTGATAACATATCCAATAAAGCTAATTAGTTTTACCAATTTTCTTCTTACAAGGTGAAATTTAAAATCTTTTGTGATTTTTCCAAGAGCCCTCTGGAAAATCCCAATGGGAGTTTGAGATCAAGAAGACATCATTTACGGTTCAATTTTTGAAAGAAAACTCTCAAAAGTTCTCAGGTTTTAACATTTTGTTAAATATGATCATGGTAACCATGAAACAATAGTTAGTCCTGTTGAACCCTAAATTAGCCTACCCATAGGCCTTCATGGCAACCAGAGTAACGTAGAAAAGTTTCCCACTGTCTCCTAAGTGTCTTATCTGAAAAGCACACCCTCCCCTCCCTTGAACAATCTCGCAAGGACAAACAAGCATACAACCTCCCCTCCTTTGAACAATCCTGCAAGGACATCTCAACCCTGCAGCTGTGCCCCAGGCTATCAGGGCATTCTGTGCAAACGCTAGCTAACTGCCAAAATCCGCTTCTGTTTATCCCGCTTGCTTGCAAACTGCTACAGCAACCCCCTATAAAAAGGAGCCATTTTAAAACCTGGGTGCTGCAGTTCTCTCCTGCATGAGAGGTGCTGCAGACGCCCGCGGGCTTAGCTCAATAAACTTCATAAAAGTGGTTAAAGTCTGAGTGTGGTCGATCTCCTGGGTTATAACAGTCCTCTACTTAATGAAAGTGGCAATAAAACGTTTTAAAAGTAAAGAGAGGCCCAGGTGCACGGCGCCATCTGGTGCCTGGCCTGCAGCCCGCCGTAGGCCGCGCAGCCTCCTTTTCCGCCAGGCGAAGAACAATGTGACGCCAGGGACCTCCTCGAGGTCCTCACAGTTCAGGGCCAGTGGCCCGCCCAAGGGTGTGTCTCCTGGAAGCTCGCCCAGGGTCGCCGATCAACTCCCTGTCACGCCCAGGCACCGCCTAAACCACGGAGAAGTCGCGGCCTCGCTCAATTCGGCATCCCAGTTCGGTGCCTGCTGTGGTCTGGCCGACCAGTGAGGGGCGGTCGCGACCTGGGGTGCGGACATGCGCGCCCCGTCGCGGGATGCGACGGCGAGCCGAGGGAACCGAACTCCGGGGTTCAGATCATGGCCAAGGCCACGGCCACGGATCCCGGAGCCCGGAGGCGCAAAGAAATCGGCGAGAGTGACGCCAGAGGCGGTGAGGCTTACCAGGCGCCAGGTGCTGGGCTGGGGCAGTGCGCGCATAGCACGGGGCGGCCGTGGTTGGCTTTGTGGATGCCTTAGGGCCACGGGCGGGCAGGCCATCGGGAAGGCCGGGCCTGGCAGCTGCAAAGCGCTCGTCCGAGTCCCGAACCAGCTACTTCGTGCTTCCGGTGCCGTGCAGTGTTGGTGGTATAGTGGTGAGCATAGCTGCCTTCCAAGCGGGTGATACGGGTTCGATTCCCAGCCAACTATCGATTTGCGCGCTTTCCTGTCAATCTGCGGGGCAGAAGCTGATGCTGTGTGGATGGGTGGGAAGGAGGCGAGCAGTGTTTTGAGGGTGCTGCAAGCAGAAAGAAAGGCAGGGCGTGGGGGTTGCTGGAGGAAGCCGGGGCCTGGCGCCAAGAGAATGCCCTGGGCTGGGGTGGAGGCACTGAGTTGACTCCAGGAAGCCTCACCGAGTTGACCCCAGGAAGTGTCGGCTGGTCTAGTGGTTAGTATTCAGCCTTGGCTGGGGTTCTTCTCCCCCGCCCAAGGCTGGCCTCACTTTTAGCCAGAACCCACATTCGCTTGCTGCCTGGCCCCAAGACCCAGCCCCAAGACCCAAGCGGCATCCCCACAACCACTAGTGTGACACGCCCACGTCACCACCTGCTGCCAACAGCCACCAGCAACAATCCAATCCTTTTCCCTTCCCTTCGCCCACTCGAGGCTTTCGGCTTCTCCAGCTTTTCCCTAAGCTCCCAACCCTCTCCTCGCTCCCGCTCTACCTCAGCTCCCAAGTGGCCAGGACAGCCTTTCACCTCCCCTGACCATCAGCACAGCCCAGCGTCCTCGCTTGGGCCAGCCCACATGTTTGTACTTTGCAGCCACGCGGCTTCCATGGGGCAAAAGCTCGCCTGTGTGGCACCGCCTCTTCATCCCCGGGGTTGGGGAGGTGGGATGTGGAGTGGTGGTGGTGGTGGTGTTGCGGGGTGGTGGGGGGAGGCATCCGTAGGGGTAATGTGAGGGCATCTGCACCTAGAACACCTCCCACCTGCCAGGCCCCGTGGTCACTCTCATCACATCACTCATGCCAGCCACAGGTCTGGCTCGGGAAATGAACTGGAAGCCTGTGTGCTTCTAGACAGAGATGCGGACCACGGCTGCCTGGAGATATCGATGTGAAATCATTCTTGAAATAGCCGAGCATCTCCACCCAGCGGTGAAGGGCAGAAGTAGGAGGTAGCAGATTGGGGAGCCAGTGGGGAAGAGGGCTCAGTCAACCTGCCAGTTAGGAGCCAGGCTGGGGTTGGGAGGGCGTGAGGACATGCCCTCTGGCGCGTCTCCAAGTGGAAAGAAACTGACCCCCAACCCCCCAGTTCCCACAGCCCACTCTTGACTTCTAATATTTCCCACTCCTGCCTTACCACCTATCCATCGGGTCCTTCTTCCCTCCTTCCACTCCTGCACCCCACTCAGCCTAGTGATGCTTCTCAAAGGCAGTCTCAGACACCAGCCTACTTGCCACCCAAACAGCCACAGTCACGGGCTTCACTAAACTCACTTGAATATCAGCTCACAGAAGGTTTTCTTTCAGAGATCAGGGGGCCACACAGCTCCCCAGTCCCATTGCCCGAATTTCGACAAATGCGAGCCCCTGTTGAAATGAGGCTCCCTCTCAGGAAACAGCTTTCCATCACCACTGGCAGGTTCCCTCTGCCCCCTGTGCAGTCAGTTGAGGATGTGGGTCTCAGGTGACCGCTAGGGAGGAAACTGGTCCGTGGATAGCATTCCAAGTGGAGTTCGGCAGAGGGCATGAAGCAAAAAGAGCACACAGGGTACCAAGGCCTGAGAAGTGGCAGATGGGGTAGACAGTGGCCACATGGTCCGCAGGCTAGAGGGGCCCAGCCAGCTCGCAGTGGGTGGGAGTGCAGCTGGCAGGTCAGGCAGCGGCTGTAGAGAGGGGACAGGATGATGGGCCGCTGTGCCTGGGGCGAGTGCACAGGCCATGGTGGAACTGGGTGCGGTGGCCAGGAGATGGGTCGTCTCTGAGAATAGGTGGGGTGGCCAGGTAGGGTGAATGTATGTTGTCAGAGCAAGGCATCTCAGAGAAGGGGAGGTAGCAGGTGGGAACCTGGAGGGTGGGGGGACTTACAGGCAGGGCAAGAGGGGTCTGGTGATTGTAAGATCAAGGACCTTGTCATCAGACAGGACCCCCATCATAGAAGCTTGAGGTGGTGCATTGGAAGGCCATCAGTCAGGTCAAGGAGGATAACTTGGGAAGCAGGCAATGGGGTCCTAGAGGCAGAGCAAGCGAGAGAGAAAGAGATGGGAAGGGGAAGGGAAAGGAAGGTATTGTGTGGTGTCTGGGCAAGGTCTGAAAGGGGTCATGAATTGCACTGGCCTAGAGGCTTAACCATCACTTCCCTTGTCAGATCAGAGGTAAAGACTGATGTGAATGTTTGGCGCTGGTGCCGGGCAGGGCTGGGAGAATCTTTTTAAAAAAAGAAAAAGAAAATATGTAAAAAGTAAAGAGAGGTTTGCTCACATTTATTGTTTGGAGAACTCACCAGAACCCCAAAATTGGAAAACATGTTGAGGTCGACTAGGTTCTGAGACTGGAGCTTTGCCTTTTTGCAAAGTTCTGCCCTGTTCAGTTTCTTCTTCTCAAGGTGACTATAATCTCTGCTTTTGCATACCCTTTTAAAACAGCCAATAAAACTAGTGAATGCTTACTTCTGTGGGACACTCATTGTTCATCTTGATTGGATTTACCGGTAATTTCAAAATCATAACCCTCAGATGATATTGGATATGTAAGGCTACTGTAAAGAGTACTTATGAAGACTCATTCATTCCATTCTTCATTCATAACTCCTTTTGATTGCATTATGTGTACTAAGAAATATGCCATGTTCGGAAGATTCATCAGGGATCCTAACACACTGGTTCACTATAGATAAAAGGAGGGAATTATCTGAAATAAATTTGGAAATAAAAATAAATAGAAGATTAATAAATATGAACATTTTCAACATTCCTAATATGACAAAAGTAAAACAGGTTATGCATGAAAAATAAATATGAGAATATTCATTAAAACTTAGAACTATTAATGTTTGTATTCATATTTATACATTAAAGTGTGTGTTTTATAATCTAGAAAAAATTGGATTTCTATGAATAAAATCTCATGAAATTTCTGTGCTTGACATTATCTGTGTATTATTTATTGAGGTAAAATTCACATAACATAAATTTAACCATTTTGAAAGTATAGCCAGTGGCATTAGTACATTCACAATGTTGGGCATCAACTTTATCTAATTTCAGAATATTTTTATCTCCTCCAAAGTAGACCTCCTACCCATAAAAGGAGTTACTCCACATTTCTCACTACCCTAAATCTCTGTCAAACAATAATCTTCTGTCTGTCTTATGGATTTATCTATTCTAGATATTGTATATGAATGAATCTTTAAAATGTGAACTTTTGTATCTGGCTTCTTTACTTAGCATTGTTGTCAAGATTTTTCTATGTTATAGATTGTACCATCACTTCATTCCTTTTTATTGCTGAACCAAATTCCAGTGTATGGGTAAAATATATTTTCATTATCACTCATTGTGGGAACCCTCTAATTTTCACATCTAAGAAATAGTTGGGAGGCTTGTTTCTCTGCCCACACAAAGAATTCTCCATTATCTGTTCCTCCCATTAGCATTCTTGCCTTGTTCTCTTAAGCAGTTATCTTAGACCTTATCCCCTACCAAATTACTAATTGTTTCTGTAATCCCACTACCCCATTATAAGTCTGGAATTTTTGTAAAGTTATTTACAACCCTGACATGCACTACGCCTACCTGAGCACCTGCACGTACACCCTCATATTTGGCTATGTGAAAAAGAGAATAAAAACCGTGTTGGGGATCAGCTCGAGAGCACAGCTTCTTCAGCTATTCTCCCCCTGACATTTCTCACCTCTGTGTTTGGATTAATTTCATTGCATTGGACAGATCCCCACAAGACTGCAGGATGGATTCCTGCAGCTCATAAGGTGATAGATATTTGGATTGTTTCCAGCTGTTTGTAATATTAATTATGCTAGTATGAATATTTGTGCACAATTACTTGAATATTTCTCTTCAATTTTTGAAGTTATATATGAAGGTAGAGAATTGCTGGATCAACCTCTGCAATTCTGCTTCTGGCTTTCTAGTGTATTTGTTTTTAATTTTGTAAAAACTGTCTTATATATGTAATATCACCCATATTAGTGTTTTACATGATGTTTTACTATGTTATACAGTCCCATGTTACATTTTCAGCTTTCCTTCTAGTAATATATATATAACATTAGACTTACCCCCTCAACCACTGCTATCTCATTGTAGTTTTCATTTGCATTTCCCTGATGGCTAATTATGTTGACCATTTTTTCTCATGCTTTCTGGCCATTTCTATATCTTCTTTGAAGAGAAGTCTGTTCAAGCCTTTGGCCCACTTTTATATTTTTTGTCAATCTGTTATTAAGTTGAAGGATTTCTTTTAATATCGTTTTTTTTCCCTTTATTGGATATGTTGTTACAAATATTTTCTCCCATGTCTTGATTGCCTTTTTATCTTTCATGATAAAGTCCTTTGAACAAGATTTTTAAATTTTGATTATGTTCCATTATCTAATTTTTCTTTTGTTGCTTGTGCTTTGGGCATAACGTCTAAGGAACTGTTGACTAAGACAAAGTCCTAAAGATGCTTCTCTACAATTTCTTCTAGGAGTTTGATAGTTCTAGTTTTTGTATTATGATTTTTGATCCACTTTAATATGGCATGAAGTACAGGTCCTCCTATTTTTAGCCAAAGGAGATCCAGTTTTTCCAGCAACTTTTTTTTGAAAGTCTATTCTGTCCCAATTGAGAGATCATTTCCACCTTGTCAAACGTCAGTTGGTTTCTATCTTTTGGTAACTGTAAATAATGTCACTATAAACATTGTTCATATATGTTCATGTTCCTGCTTTCAATTCTTCTGAACATATTTCTAGTAGAGAAATTTCCAGATCATACAGCAGTTCAATATTTAGCTACCTGAGGAACTGTCAAACTGTCTTCCACGTAAGGCTGCACCATTCTGTATTCCCAACAGAGAAGGAGTTTTACTATTTCTCCATATTCTCTCAAAGAATCAACTTTGGTTTTGTTGATTCTCTCTATTGTTTTTTTTTTTTTTTTTTTTTTTTTGTTGTTGTTGTTGTTGTTTTCAAGTTCTATAGAGGATGCCAAGAAATGGGAACACTCCTTCACTGTTGGTAGGAATGGTGCAGCCTCTCTGGAAGACAATTTGGCAGTTCCTCAGAGAGCTAATTATAGAATGGCCAGCAATCCCACTATTAGGAATATATTCAGAAGTTCTGAAATCAAGGAAATGAACAGATAAATGGACACTGATGTTCATAGCAGCATTAGTCACAATTGCTAAAAGATGGAAACAACTCATGTCCATCAAGTGATGAATGGATAAACAAAAGGTGATATTTACATATGATGGAATAATATGCTGCATAAGAGGAAATGAAATTGGGAAGCATAGCATAACATGGATAAACCTTGAAGACATTGAGTGAAAAGAGCCAGACACAAAATGAGAGGTTATAGTCTCACTAATATGAACTCAGTATAAAGTGTAAATACATGGAGTTAAAATCTAAAGTAAGGTTACTAGGAGATATGATGAAGGCTGAGAAGGGGTAATGATGCTTAATGTATGTAGAATTTTAAATAGGTTGACTGTAAATGTGTGGAAATGGATAGAGTTGAAGGTGACACATTATAATGAGTATAACTTACAATGCTGATTTATAATTGTGACTGTAGATGAAAGTGGTAGTCTAGCAATGTAAATGTTAATTGAAAGTAAGATAGGGGATGATCTAGGAACCATATAATATAGTGAATTTGGGGGTGGATGAAGATTGTGGTTAAAAATAAATGCACAAGAATGTTTTTCTATGAACTAGAACAAATGCACATCACTATTACAAGGTGTTATGAATATGGTGATCCATGGGAAAAACACAATTAAGGTAAATTATGTACTATAGTTAACAGTAATATAGTAATACTCTTGCATCAGTGTCAAAGAAACTACTATATCTATTCTAAGGGCCAATAATAGGGTATATGGGAATTTTTTCTACTGTAAGAAGGAACGTGTTCTAAAATTTACTGAGGCAATAACAGCATAATTCTGTGATGAAACCAATAGTCACTGAGTGTACACATTTTTAACAAAAGAATTTTGTTGATACATATCAATAAAGCATAAAATTTATCCAAGTGTATATTCAATAGTATTTGGTATAATCACATATCTGTGTGTTCATCACTTCAGTCATTATTAAAGCATATTCATTATTTCAATAATAATAATAAACAAAAAACAGACAAACAAGCAAGAAAATTACCTCTCAATCACTGTTCCCCCAGCTGTACATGGCTGCTATCTCTGGCTATTCTTTGTATTTGTTTATTTATTTATTTGTTTATTAAGCAGTTTTATTGAGATATATTCACATAACATACTATCTATCCAAAGTATATAATCAATGGCTTTTTTTAGCTGTTAAAAAGGACTTTATTGTAAAATTGTAAAATAAATAGAAAATAGATTGAAATACATTACAAATTTTAAAAGAGTGCAAGGCAGTTAGATTTAATATAATCAATTATAAAAACAGATAACATAGCAACAAACATATGTAAATGTAAATAATAATTCTAATATAATAGAAATTACTCTTAACATAATTCTAATTTTTATATTACAGCTCTAACTATTGGACTAACTATCTAAGAATAGAAATAAATTATTGGTTTAGTTAGTTAATATCAATTTAGGACATAATTCTTTCTAGATAAATCCCTATTTGGTATTATTCACACTTATTGGAATGAATTACAGCAGATAACAATTTGCCAATTCATAATTTTATAAAGCAGTAAAACTCAAAATCTTGTTCAACAAGATGCTAAATCATTATTGATCCAGATAGATTATTTTAATTAAAGAGTATGAATAAGAAAGGGCTAAAGAAAATCCAAGTATCCAAAAATATCTCTTCTCCAGTCCTCCTCAATTAAAAGCAAGAGTTTATTTTGTTTAAAAAAATTACAAAATACTGGTCACAGAAACAATTTGCCAGTTGCACTGATTAATTATTTTTCATATAGTATGATATTGTTTTACATTTATCTGGTCTACACCAGCTCTTTTTTTGGTTACTATTTGCATAGAATACCTTTTTCCAAATGCTCACTTTTAACCTGGTTGTAGCCTTACATCTGAGGTGGATCTCTTGTAGACAACACATAGATGGCTCACATTTTTAATCCATTCTATCAGTCTATGTCTTTTGACTGGGTATTCAATCCATTACTATTCAGTGTTATTACTGTAAAAGCATTACTTTCTTCATCCATTTTGTATTTGGCTCTCTGTTGTCATATCGTTCTTCTGTGTGTCTTCTTATCCTTTAGTTTACCTTCCCTAATAATCTTCATTTCTAAACTCTTCTCCAAATCACTCACCCATGTTTTTCCTTTCAGGCTGCTGCAACCCCTTTAGTATCTCCTTAAATATGGTCTTTTGGTAATCAGTTTTTGTTTGTATGTGAAGAATTTGAACTCTCTAGTTTTTGAAGGGCAGCTTTGCCAGATACAGAATTCTTGGCTGACAGCTTTTCTCTTTCAGTACCTTAAATACATCATACCACATTTTTTTTCACCTCCATGGTTTCTGATGAGAGGTCTGCACTTAATCTTATTGAGTTTCCCTTGTATGTGATGCTTTGCTTTTCTCTTGCTGCTTTCAGAATCCTCTCTTTATCTCTGATATTTGTCATTCTGAATAGTAGGTGTCTTGGGGTAGGGTTATTCAGGTTTATTCTGTTTGGGGTGTGTTGCCCTTCTTGGATATTGATATTTATGTCCTTCAAAAGGGTTGGGAAGATTTTGGTCATTATTTCTTCAAATATTCTTTCTACTCCTTTTCTACTGCCTTCTCCTTCTGGGACACAATAATGTGAATATTTGTGCATTTTGCATTGTCATTCAATTCCCTGAGACTCTGTTCCATTTTTTCTATTCTCTTCTCTTTCTGTTCTCCTATATTTTCCAGTTCAGATGTTCTGCCTTCAAAGTCATTAATTCTGACTTCAAACAATTCAAATCTGCTCTTTTATGCCTCTAATGTATTTTTCAATTTCATCCATTCTGCCTTAAATTCTCATAAGGTCTGTTACTTTCCTTTGCAGGCTTTCAAATTGTTCTTTAAGCTCTCCCAGTGTCTTCTTAATATCCTTTGTTTCTTTAGTCTTATTTTCTTTAAATTCTTTGAATTGATTTAGGAGAGTTATGTGATTATCACTGTTTAATAATCTTAAATCCAGTATCTCTTCAGGATATTTGGTTTGTTCTTTTGGCTGGGCTATCTACTTCTGTTTCCTTGCATGGCTTGTAATTTTTGCTGATGTTTAGGCATCTGATATGTTGGTGAATTTACTCCGATGGCCAATTTCTTTCTTGCCTATTTTTTCACAGCTTTTCCTTGATATTTGGTTCAACTTATTCTCATTCTTTAAAATTGCCAAGGTTAAGTTTTCAAAATTGTTCCAGGGACTCACTAGAAGGGTGCAGATTTTTTCCCCAGGGATTGGATACAGAAAGCACGAACAGTTTTTGTTCATGCAATTTCCAGAATGGCCAGCAGATTGTGTTCATCAGCGCACATTTCCAATGAGTTTTTGACTTTCAACTTTCCTGTATTCCTGTGTTGAATCTCCAGATCAAAGATTCAAAGCTGACTCTGCTGGCCAAATTCACTGAAGAAAAAGCTCCCTGACCTCCCCTCCATTTTTCCCTTGAAAAAAACTGACAGGGAGGAAGATATCTGTTCCCCTCTCATTTGGCTGAGGTGAGTTTTATCCCAGCTTAATATCTTGTGTAGGGGAGTGGGGAGCCCTTGCTGGCCAACATGGGGGCTTGGTATTTGTCATTTTGGTGTCTTCATCTCTCTGCTCTTCACCCTCCTGGGAGTTGTGTAGCACTGTCCTGGTCAGCTGACCCCCAAAGCAATTCCCTTGGACAGATTTTGGATCTTTCTCTGTTGTTTTTGTGAGAGCATTCAGTTCTGCCTGCTATTCCATCACCTTTCCACAATCCTGAACATACACTTTTGATGGAGTGTATGAGATGTGGGACTGTATAACACAGTGAACCAAGTGGTGGATAATGTACTGTGGTTAACAGTACAAATATGAAAGGGTTCTCTCTTGAACTATAACAAATGTACAATTCTAATACAAGATGTTAATTATAGGGTAGTTTATGGATAAATGCACCAAATCTAAGGTATGGACCATAGTTAGCAATAATATTCTGATGATTTTCATTAATAATTTGTAACAAATGTTCTACAATAATGTAGTATTGGTGGGGTGATATATGGGAATTCTGCATGTTGTGCATGATTATTTTGTAAGCTCATGATTCCTTAATAAAAAGTAAAAAATAAAAAATAAATCAGCTGGTCATAAATGTGATGTTTGATTTCTGAGATCTTAATTCTGTCATTGTTCTTTATGTCTGTCCTTGTGCCATTACCATGCTGTTATGATTATTGTAGCTTTGTAATACATTTTAAGATGGGAAGCATGAGTTCTCCAACTTCATTCTTACTTTTCAAATGGCTTTAACTATTCAGGGACCCTTACCATTCTATATAAATTTGGTGCCTGGCCTTTCCATTTCTGCATAGGTGGTTGGAATTTTAATTGGGATTGCATTGAATCTATAATCTACTTTGGGAATTATTGACATCTGAATGATATTTAGCCTTCCAACCCACAAACACAGAATGTCCTTCCATTAATTTAGATCTTTTAAAATTTCTTAAAAAAAATTTTTTTGTAGTTTTCTGTGCAAAAGCCCTTTATGTGTTTGCTAAATTTATTCTTTGATATTTGGTTTTTTTATTTTGTATTATTAATGGAATATTTTTCTTCCTTTCTTATTCTCATTGTTCATTGCTTATGTATAGTAGTACTAATTTTGGTGCTTGATATTGTTACCTGCCATTTTACTGAATTCATTTATTAGTTCTAGGAATATTGCTGTGAGTTTTTCAGGATTTTTTGTATATAGGATCATATCATGTGCAAATAAGGAAAGTTTTACTTCTTCCTTTCCAATTTGGGTGTATTTTATTTCTTTTTCTTGTCTAACTGCTTTTGCAAGAGATTTCAGTATAAAGTTGAATAACAATGATGGCAATACTTTTCTTTGTATTTTTCTTGATCTCAGTTGGAAACCTTTCAGTTTTTCATCATTAAGTTAGATGGTAGCTGTGGGCTTTTCACATATGCCCTTAGTCATGTGGGGAATTTTCCATCTTTCTCAGGGTTTTGAATATTTTATCAAGAAAGGGTTCTGGGGCACAGGTGTAGCTCAGTGGTTGAGTGCCAGCTTCCCACAGTCAATCCCCAGTACCTCCTCAAAAAAAGGTAAAGTTTGTGTATTTTCTCAAATGCATTTTCAACAATGATTAAGATTATCATGTCATTATTTTCCTTGATTCTGCTAATATGGTGGATTACATTAATTGATTTTCTTATATTGAACCAAACTTGCATATCAGGGATGAATACCACTTGATCATGGTTTATAATTCTTCTAATGCTCTGTTGGATTTAGCTTGCAAAGGTGTACATATAAAAGCCGAGACCATAAGTCTCCTAGAGGTTAATGTAGGGAAGCATCTATAAGCTTTGTAGTAAGAAATGTTTTCATCAACTTTACATGTAAAGCCTGAGCAATGAAAGAAAAAATAGATAAATGGGACCTCCACAAAATTAAAATATTTTGTGCTTCAAAGGATTTTGTCAAAAAGGTGAAAAGGCAATCTACTCATAGGAGAAAATATTTGGGAACCAGTTATCTGCTAAGGACCTAATATCCAGAATATATAAAGAAATCCTATACTTTGAAAAGAAAAGGAAAACAACCCATTTAAAAAATGGGCAAGTGATTTGATTAGACACTTCTCCAAGGAAGAAGTACAAATGGTAAACAGCACATGAAAAGATGCTCAGCATCACCAGCTATTAGTGAAGTGCAAATAAAAACTACAATGAGATATCATCTTACACCTATTAGAGTGGCAGCTATTAAAAAACAGACAACTACAAGTATTGGAGAGGATATGGAGGAATGGAAACATTTATTCACTGCTGGCGGGAATATACAATGGTGCTGGAGGACAATTGGAGATACCTCAGGAAGGTAACTATAGAACTGTCATATGATCCAGCAATCCCACTGTTCTATCCGATATGCCCAGAAGAATTGAAAGCAGGGTCACAGACAGATACATGCACACCAAAGTTCACAGGGTCATTATTCACTATTGCCAAAGGTTGGAAGCAACTCAAATGTCTATCAATAGAGGAATGGATAAGAAAATTGTGGTATATACATACAATAGAATATTACTCAGCTGTAAGAAGGAATGCAGTATTAACACATGGGAAAACATGGATGAATCTTGAGGCCTTATGTTGAGTGAAGTGAACCAGCCACTGAAGGACAAATGTTACATGACCTCAATGATATGACTTAAACAAATTGAGCAAACTCACAGAGCTAGAGTCTGGAAGATAGGTTATCAGGAGGCAGAAAGGGAGTAGAGTGTGGTGAGCCAATGCTCAATATAGACGAAATAAAGGATAAACTGGGAGGGATCCTTAGGCAGTGGATGGGTGCAGTGATGTGATTAGGTTCAATGGTGCTGGAATGTGAGGGGGAGTAGGGTGGGGGTTTAGGTTGGGCTATCCATGGAATACTGGGGAGGACTGGAGTAAGGGACAGGTGATCTCTGGGGATTTCTAGGACAGTTGTTAAAACTACAATGATGGGAATGCTCTTTTGGCAAACATGATGGGAGGGTTAGTGGTATAGGTCTTCAGAGGGGGGAGAATATGAAGAATAGAGTACACCTGGGACATGCTTCTATGGAATATGAATGTGTTTATCTTGTCAGATTGTATTATCTCCCTGGGTGGAGACCCACACAATAAACACAAAAATATTAAACTCCTATCCTGGGAAGTCCTGATATGTTCTCAGAAGGGCAAGAATATCTTGAAAACATACTCAGTATCTAAGAATAGAGAGCATTATGTCAAGACTTTAACTATAAATGTTATTCTTCAAAAATTGAAACTTAGAGGTTACCCTACATTCTGAGGAGTGAAATAGAATAGATAGAACATGGGCCATTTTTAACAGCATTGGAATTGTTTTGTGTTATCTTGCAAAGGCTGCTACAAGCCATTTTAAATTTTGTCAAAACCTATAAAATTGTATGGTGCAAAATGTAAACTATTGACCATGGTTAGTAGCAATGTTTCAATATTTCTATATCAATTGTAACAAATGTACCACACTCATGTAAGATGCTATTAATAGGGGAGAAAGGGAGAGTGGAGGGGGTTGCATATATGGGAATCCCTAATTTTATATGTAACTTTTATGTAACCTAAAACTCCTTTGAAAATAAAGCAAAAAAGAAAGAAAGAAAGAAAGAGAGAGAGAGAGAGAGAGAGAGAGAGAGAGAGAGAGAGAGAGAGAGAGAGAAAGGAAGGAAGGAAGGAAGGAAGGAAGGAAGGAAGGAAGGAAGGAAGGAAGGAAGGAAGGAAGGAAGGAAGGAAGGAAGGAAGGAAGGAAGGAAGGAAGAAAGAAAGGAAGAGAAAGAAAGAAACTAGGGGAACATATGGGAGAAATTGTCATTGTACAGAAAATATCATTGATGATAAAAGACACAATACATTTTTGTATTTTCTGGCTTGTTATTTTTAATTATTCTTATTCTGTTTTTGTTTGGCTTTATTTTGGGGGAGTTTGTATTGCAGAAGGTTCACAACTGTAGCGGGGGGGTAGGATCACTGTTGTGGGGTGTCAGTGATGGGGATGTAGGGGGAGATGTGCACATGGGGCATGTTTCTATGGAAAATGAATATGTTCAAGTGATCATGGGTCATTGTTTCAGTGGGTGGAGACCCACACAATAACTGATAGGATATTAAATTCCCATTCTGGGAAGTCCTGTTACATTCTCTAATAGAGTGGCAAGACTCCACTGAGTACATGGGCAGTGCCTAATAAAGGAGAACAGACCATTATGCCAGTTCCTTGATATTGATGACTGTACTTATGAACCTTGTTCTTGTGAAATTGAAACTTAGCCTAGTATTATATACTGCCTAAGAGTTACCTCCTGAAAGACTCCTTGTTGCTCAAATATGCCTTTCTCTAAGCAAATTCAGACTATAAATACACTCCATCCCCCCAGTGTGGGACATGATATCCAGGATGAGCCTCCCTGGCAGTGAGGGATTATTACCAAGCACCAACTAGTGATGCATTTGGAAAAAGACCTTGACCAAACGTAAAATATTAAATACAAATGAGATTTATATCTAAGAGATTTCAAAGTGAGTCTGGAGGTCATTCCAGAGGTTACACTTATGCATATCTCAGGAGGATCTCATTGACAGCCACAGTAAACAACACCTCAAGCAAGGTGATTCTGGGAGTTCTAGAGAGAAATCAGGACACTATAGACAGGACAATCTCAGGAATTTGGCACCCTGTCAATGGGGCTTACCTTGGAACATATGCTCCCCATTGTAACAGTTAGACATTAATTTCCCTACACATGGCTCTTCTGCCCCTTTTATTTGAACCAATAATTAGCATGATGCTTAATAAATCTATGTCCAAGGGACTTAAATCTTTGATCTGTTCATATGTATGGTGAGCCCTGACTCTCAGCAGAGTTGTAACACCTCCTCTCCAGTTCATTGTACTCACCCAGGACAACTAACGAAAGGATGATGATGGACAATGCCCATCCTCCAAACACAGAGTATCTACAACTGCAAGCAAGACAGTTCCAGCCATCTGTCCCATGGGACCAAAGCTCCTTCTCAATCAGAAACAGAGTGGGCATCACCATCCCCAAATCCTCAAGATTGAGGAGTGAACAAACATCAGGAGGAAATGCAACTATAAACTAAAGTAGACATTATTATTCTAGCAATGCAAGAATATATATAAGTAAAATAACAGAAAATAAAACAAACAAACAAACAAACAAACAAACAACAACATAAAAGAATATATATAAAGGCTATGGCCACCAGAAGTTTTGATGGGAGGGAGAGGGAAGAACAGGTGTAACACGGGGCATTTTTGGGACATTGGATTTGTCCTGCATGACATTGCAATACATATCCAGGTCATTATACATTTTGTCATTATACATTTATTATACAGGTCATTATACATTTTGTCAAAACCTATAAATTTGTGAGTTGCAAGGTTTAGACTACAATGTAAACTATAGACCAAGGTTAGTTGCAATGCTTCAATATGTGTTCAATTTTAGCAAATGTACCACACTAATGAGAGATATTTTTAATGGGAAAAAAGTGTGGGAGGGGGAGGGATTGAGGTATATGGTAATCCCCCTATATTTTCAATGTAACATCTTTGTAATCTAAATCTTCTTTCAAAATAAAATAAAAAAGAAAAGAAATAGTTCTGTATTTTGTCAAATGCAGATGATCATATGGTATTTTATTTCATTCTGCTAATATGGTGGCTTACATTAATTGATTTTTTTATGTTGAGCTAAACTTGCATATCAGGGATGAATACCAGTTGATCATGGTTTATAATTCATTTAATGTTCTGTTGGATTTGGTTTGCTAGTATATTTGTTGAGAATATTTGCAACTATATTCAGAAAAGGTATGGCTCTGTTATTTTGTTTTAATGTAGTATGCTTATCTGACTTTGGTATGAGGCTGATGTTGGACTCATAGTATGAATTAGGGATTTTGCCTCCACTTCCATTTTTGGAAGAGTTTGAGCAGAATTGGAGTTAAGTCTTCTTTGAATGTTTGTTAAAAATTTTCTTTGAAGCCCTGTGGACCTGGGCTTTTCTTTGATGGGAGTTTTTAAAATTTATGTATTCAAACCCTTTTTCAGTAATCAGCTTCTTCAGTCAGTGTCAGTAGTTTGCATTTTGTTGTGATCTTTTTTTTCTTGACTCAATATAAGTAGTTTGTGTGTTTCTAAGAATTTTTTCATTACATCTAGGTTATCTAATTTGTTGACATACACCTGTTCACAGTATCAGCTTATAATCTTTTTATTTTTTTAAGTGGGGATGGTAGTAATATCTCCCTTTTCATTTCTGATTTTCATTATTTGTATCCTTTCTCTTTTCTTCTTTGTCAGTCTAGCTAAATATTTATTGATTTTATAGATATTTTCATAGAAACAAAATTTGATTTTGTTGATTCTATTATTTTTTTCTATTTCATTTGTCTCTGCTCTGATCTTTGTTATGTCCTTTCTTCTATTAATACTTAGTTTGGGTTTAGTTTGTTCTTTTTCTCATTCTTCCAGGTTTAGTTTGGACTCTGATTTGAAAACTTTCTTTATTTTTAATGTAAGTATTTAGAGCTATAAATTTCCCACTCAGTGCTGCCTTCACCATGTCCCATAAGGTTTGGTATGTTGTATCTTCATTTTTGTTCACCTCAAGATATTTCCTAATTATGCTTCTGATTTTCTTTTTATCTCATTGGTTATTTAAGAATATATTGTAAAATTTCCACATACTTCTGAATTTCTCCTTTCTCCCTCTGTTATTTATTTCTAGATTCTTTCCATTGTGATAAGAGAATATACATGATTTCGGTATTTTTTTTAATTTATTGAAACTTTTCTGTGATCTACAATATATTCTATCCTGGAAAATGATCCATGTGCAATTGAGAAGAATGTGTATTCTGTCTTTGTTGGGTGCAGTGTTCTATATATGTCTGTGAGGTCAAGTCCTGTGTTTCCTTATTGATCTTCTCAATAAATGTTCTATCTCTTATTAACAGTGGGTGTGTTAAAATCTCCTAATATTAATGTAGAAACATCAATTTCTCCTTTTAAATCTGCCAGTATTTGTTTCATATATTTTTCATCTTTGCTCATAGGTGCATTTATATTGTTAAATTTTCCTTTTGAATTGTCCCCTTTATCAGTATCCTTCTTAGCCCATCACATCTTCTTTTCACTTAAAGTCTATTTTATCCTATATTAGTAAAGTCTCCTCAGCTCTCTTTTGGCTATGACTTCCATGGTATATTTTTCCATCATTTCACCCCCAAACTGTTTGTATCTTTGTATATAAGATGAGTCTCTTGCACACAGCATATAGTTGGTTCAAACTTTTCAATCCATTTTGCCAATCTCGCCGTTTGACTAAAGAATTTATTCCATTGACATTTACTGTCACTTCTGATAATACAGGACTTTCTTCTGCTATTTTGCACTTTAGCCTTTTT
>JAKSZT010054156.1:219633-231423 GCA_026826555.1 Tolypeutes matacus | reverse complement strand
CTGATAATACAGGACTTTCTTCTGCTATTTTGCACTTTAGCCTTTTTTTTTTTCAAGTATACAATTTGTTTTTATTTACAATACCTTATAAAAATGTAAATTTAGAAACTTTTATTTTCATTAATTAGAACCAAACAAAAAAGATAAAGCACAGAAAGGAAGAAATAATAATCAAGTATTCACTTGATCAGTTGTGAAAGGAAGTTAGGAAAGGCGCATAGTGGAAACAGTCAGTAGGTAATGGTAGAGGGAAGCTACATAATGTCACTGGGGAGGCTGGTGGAGCCTGGAGCTATAGAATGGGGAGAAATGGAGATGGAAAGAGAATGGAAAACAAGGATAGCTGGTTATAACGGAGGATTTTACTGTTGTACAATACATGTATGTGCAAAATGTTTATTCTCTTTAAATATCATAACCTGTCCTCTCCATTACATTCCAAAAAGTGAGAACAGCAGAAAGTAGATCAGAATGATCATGTAAAATTAATTCAGATTTAATTTCTTTGAGGGCTGTAATCACTAGGGATTAAAACCACTTATCTTGGGTGATTGGTGAATGGTAAATGGGGGAGGGGTAAGTGAAAAGGATCATGGTGGGCTATCCCTGCTAGGGTTCGATCCCAGGTCCCTGGCTGCCTGGGAATGGGACTTGGGTGAGACAGAGTAGCAAGGACAGCAGTTCTGCTCATGAGGGAAACGAGGAGCAAAGCAGGCCAAATTTAGCTTAAGTCTTATACTGTTTATTGTTACCCTTTAAGCCTACTTTCACATTTATTTGATTTCTTGTGTTGTAGTATATTGAGTGTCTTCTCATTTCTATATGGATATAGTTTTTATCTCTTTTCCTTCTGGTTACCTTGGGGTTAAATTTAACATACTAAATATTTAACATTTTTCTTTGGTTTGATACCTACTAAGCTTTAATAACATGCACATATACTATATACCTCTCTCCTCCTGCCAATAAGTGCCTGATTTTTTTTTTTTTAAAGATTTTATTTATTTATTCATTTATCCCCCCCTTGATGCTTATGCTCACTGGGTCAGCTAACCACGCCGTGCGGGCGGGCTTTGCCTTCACCAGGAGGACCCAGGAACCGAACCCGGGGCCTCCCATATGGTAAACAGGAGCCCTACTGATTGAGCCACAGCCGCTTCCCTGCCTGATTTTAATTTATAACTTTATACATTATATGTAAAAAAGCCTTGATTTAATATTACTTTTAATGCATTTGCATTTTAGCATTTGAATGAAGTAGAGTTACATACCAAACAATATAATACAATACTCCTGGCATTTATAATCACCCACATGGCTACTTTTACTGTGTAGGTCATTATTTCTTTATGCTGCTTTGAACCACTTTCTAGTGTGCTTTCAGTTGAGTCAGAAGAACACCCTTTAGCATTGCATGTGGAGATCTAGTGGTGAACTCCCTCAGCTTTTGTTTATCTTAGAAGGTCTTAATTTCTTCTTCATTTTTGAAAGAGAATACCACCAGAGAGAAAAATTTTGGCTGGCAGTTTTTTTTCCTTCAGCACTTTAAGTATTTCAACCCACTGTCTTCTTGCCTACAGGTTCTGATGTGAAATTTGTGCTCAATCTAATTGAGAATCCCTTATATGTAAGATGTTGCTTTTCTCTTGTAGCTTTCAGAACTCACTCCTTAACCTTTATAATTTGTTAGTGGAATCAGTATATAGTCAGTTATATTTTTCTTCATGTTTATCCTGTTTGGTGTTCTCTGAGATTCTTGGATGTGCATATTCACATCTTTTTCAGTCTTTGGGAAGTTCTCTGCTGTTATTTCTTTGAATAGTCTTGCCCTTTTCTCTCTTTAGTTTCCTTCTGGAACTCCCATCCTGCATATTTTTGTAGGCTTCATGGTGTCCCATAAATGTTTTAAGCTATTATCCTTTTAATGTTTATTTTCTCTTTCTGATCCACAGCCTAACTGCAAGTTTCTTTCTTCAAGTTCACTGATTCTTTATTCTGACAGCTCCACTGTGTTCCTAAAACCCTTTTGGGCATTTTTCATACCAATTATTGTGCTCTTCGACTCCAGTACTATTGTTTTGTTACTTTTTAAATTTTCTCTCTCTTTACTTAGACTATTGTTTTTCATTTATTGTTTTCCTGATATTCTTTAGTTTTAATATGTACTTTTCTTTACCTTCTTGAACATTTTAAAAATTATTTTTAAAGACTTTGTTCAGTAAGTCCACACTCTCATTTCTTTATTGGAGTTTTCCTTGCTTTTATCTTCTTACATTGGATGGACCATCATTTTCTATGTCTATGTTTGTCTTTTACTCTTTTTTTTTTTTTTTTTTTTTTTTTTATACTGTTTGTTAATATTTAAAATGTTAACTCTGAGATTTCCATCCTGGGATTTCTTTTTCTTGGTTTTATAGCCAGCTGTTGAAGCTCAATTTTCTTGAGCTTCAGTGCTACTATCAGAAAGTTCTGCCCAAACAAATGCAGTTTTCAGGACTTTCCTTGTTTTTCTGGGCTTCTGTTTTGTGCTGGATATTTTTGTTAGTTAATTTGGAGTTCCACTGTTTACAGAAGTTTAGTTGCCACCTATTTTCCCAGGATATAGACCTCCCTATCCTGGGTATTTGAAGCTGACATGCCTTTGCCTTAGACTGTCCAACTCTGTAGTTCTTTACACTCATCTCATTGTATCATGCTGATTTTGCCTGGAGTATAAATTCTGCTAGGAATGTCATCCCAGAAATGACTATCCCAAGTCAGTCTTTCCTACCAAAACAGGGTCAGAGACTATGAAGTGGTTGCAGACAGGCTCAAATGTGATCTGTTGAGAGGGACAGGAAGGGTACCAAAGTCTTATTTGATGGTTCCCAAAAGCTGAGCTTTCCTGGCCTTCTGACAAAATGCAGCTAACTGTCCCCTGCAGCCCTGAGGAAGAACTGCATGTTTAAATCATCACTGCCACTGCCTCTGCTCCTGACCAGTGAATGTTGAAACATTGTCTGTCACCACCTATGTCCAGAGAAGGTTGAAACAATAGCTTCCTTCAGAGCCAGTACCCAGTGATGTGAATTTGATAACCAAAACCCATGATCAGTGATTGACTGTGCCCACACCTGTTCTTGGGGAATAGGATTTTTTTGCAAGATTTAAAAAAATTTATTGAAATATACCACTCATACATAAACATACATAAACAATAAGTGTATAGTAATAGTTGGGAACTTATAACACAAACATACATAACTTCATACAAGGCTCTCATACCTCACTCTACCACCATTACCTTGCATAGTTGTGAAACATTTTTAACTAATGATTAAAGAGCATCCTCGAAATATTACTACTAGCCAAATATTTTCCCCCAAGCCCCTATTACTATTATTTTTATATCATTTATACATGAACATACATGAAAAATAAGTATAAAATAAAAGTTGTGATCTTACAAAGCAAACATGCATAATAACATACATAGGTCCTAATACATCAACCCACCACCAACACCTTGTATTGTTGTGAGACATTTGTTACAAATTATGAAAGAATATTTTCAAAATCTTACTACTAACTACAGTCCTTATCTTATATTTGGTGTATTTTCCCCCAACCAACCTTATTATAATTTTTAAATTATATTTTTATGAAAGAAGTTGTAAACTTACAAAACAATCATGCAAAATTCCCAAACAACAACCCTCTATGAACACACCACACTGTGGTGGAACATTTCTTACAGATGACGAGATAATATCACCAGATTATTGTCAGGCCCATAGTGTACATTTGGCACACATTTTCCATACTTCCTGATTATCAACACAGTATATCTTTGGCACAGATGCATGAATATTACATTATTACTGTTACCCACAGTCCATAGGTCACTCCAGTTGTATTTTTCCCATGCTTCTCCACATTCCCACCACCCTGCAATACTGATGTAGATCTACTCTAGCTCACAAAGGACACTCTTGCATCTGTACCATCAACCACAATTTTCATCCACCTCTGGGATTAATGTGCTAGTCTGTCCCTAGATTATTCTCTAGCTTTCTGTCAATTGGCATTTACAGCCCTAGACTATCATTTTCAGCCACATTCCCATTTATAAACCAGCTGTTACTCATTATAATGTGCTACCATCAACCTGTACATTTCAACACCTTTTCAGTAAAGCTAATTAAAACTTCTACCTACATTAAACATCAGTAGTCAATCTCAGGCCCCTCTTATCTCCGTTAAGAATCCACCACATACCATTAGGACTTGAAGATATTTTCTTACATTTTCCTCTAGAAGCTTTATGATTCTTGCTTTTATATTTAGGTTTTTGATCCATTTTCAGTTAATTTTTATATAAGGTGTGAAATAGGGATCCTCTTTCCTTCTTTTTGCTATGGATATACAGCTCTTTCAGCACCATTTGTTGAATGGACAGTGATGTCCTAAATGGGTGAGTTTGACAGGCTACTCAAAAATCACTTCACCATAGATGTGAGGGTCGGTTTCTGAAGCATCAATTTGGTACCATCAGTCTATGTGTCTGTCTTCATGCCAGTACCATGCTGTTTTTACCACTATAGCTAGGTAATATGATTTTTATTTTATTTTATTTTATTAATTTATTTTTTATTGTGGGTAAAAATCAAAATTTTCACAATACATACCAATATTTGTAAAATGATATATAAATACATATGCATATATGTGCATTTGCTTACAAAAATGTTATATATATATGTACATATATATGTATATATATATATATTTTTTTTAAGAGGTGCTTAGATTACCTAAATATTACACAGAACCTACAGGGATTCCCATGTTCCCCACCTCCCTCACCTCCCACAATATCCCACACAAACATCTCCCACAAGTGTGGCCCATCACCCTCAATGGACTTACTCATCCTGGGGCCTTGCCATCAACCATAGACCACAGTTCACATCATAGACCACACTCTCTCTCACACAGTTCTGAATGGTGTGGCTGATTTAAAATGGCCTACATCCGTTGCCACAATGGCACTCAGGACAACCTCCAAGTCCCGAAAAAGGCCCTATATTTCACTGCACATCCCCTCCCTGACCCGAAAGTGTCCAGTGGCCACCAGCTCCACCTCACTGTTATAATTTCTTCCATTGCTAGAATCACCATATGTGTACAACAGAATACTATCAAGTTCACTCTAGTCCATAGTTCTTCCCCCAATCCTGAGGGGACTGGGATGGTGATGTCCACTCCACTTCCAAGAGAGAGAGGGCTTATATCCCATGGATATGGTGGTTGGGATGATCCTGCCTGCAGATGCAGGCCCTCTCCATTCCCTGGGATGGCCGTTGCCCATCGTTGTCTCCTCGCCAGGTGACTTGGATGAGTCCATTGAGCTGTAAGGTAGGAATTGCAGCTCCACTGAGATTCATTGCACACCTGGCACATAGGAAGGCCAGAGGCTCCAGTATCTGGAAGTATACCTAAAAACTCCAACATCGCATATAGGTTTGAATAGAAGGAACTGATGAACCATGGGCAGGGAGGACTTATTTGAGTCCAATTCTGTCACTCTCAGGAGCACAGATTCCAAAATAGAGACCACTGATAAGGTATCAGTCTCTGGGGCTATCCCCCCTTATATGGACCTGGGTGTCTCAAGAGCTCTCAGGAGCCCCTCTGTGTGGGGTGATATGCACTTAGATGTTCTATGAGCTCGTACTGAGGTGTGCGTAAGCGTTACCTCTGAGATGACCTCCCAACTCTCTTTGAAGTCTCTTAGCCACTTGAACTCATTTGTCTTTACCTTTTCCCCCTTTTATTCAATGTCTTTTTCCAGTTGTGTTGCCAGTTGGCACTTGGTATTAATCCCTCATTGCCAGGGAGGCTCATCCCCAGGAGTCATGTCCCACACTGGGGGGAAGGTAATGCATTAATATGCTGAGTTTGGCTTAGAGAGAGAGGCATCATTTGAGCAACAAGGAGGCTCTCAGTTGGCAACCCTTAGGCACCCCATAACAGTAAGCTAAGTTTCAGTTTCAAGACCAAAGACTCATAAGGGTAGTCATTAATAACAAGAACTCATCAGTGGGCCATCCTCTTTTGACAGACACTGTCCCTGCACTCAGAGGTCTGTTGCTGCTCCCTTGGAGAATGTGGCAGAGCACTCCAGGCTAGGAATTCAGATTCCCTCATTTATTGAGTGATTGTCCACCCACCGTGACCATGCTCCATCCTTTGATCTTTTGAACAATTTTGTATATCTTTAATGTATATTTAGATGAACTTACTCCCTTGAATCACCGCTCCCAGACACCCCCCACCAATAATCCCCTGCAGTACCCATTGTAACCCTTCTGTGATCTAAATCTTCCATGAACATGTAGCCCACATAATAATCAAATACACTTAATAGGAAAAAGAAACAACAATGATAAGCTTACATGCAAGAGACAAACATAAGGAAACTCAGGAAAACAAACAAACAAAAAAACAATCAAACAAAACAAAACAAAATGTAATTAGCGGATTGGGACATTCAAAAAAAATGGAAAAAAAAGCAAAAGAAATGCCTTTAAAAAATATATATTCTATTTTTCCTTTTATCTATGTGTTATCAGATGTCCGGTGTGCCGTGACACCTTCCCCCTCTCAATGCCCGGTGTCTCCCAAATTTTCATTTAATTTTCAAAGAAGTTTTAGGTCACAGCAAAGTCACACATGGAATACCAGAGACTCCCACATACAAAACCACCCCCCCTTCCACACCCATATTACCCCCCCTTTTTTGGATGTTAGCATTTTTATAATTGTTATACAGATAGCAAAATATAGCAACTAAACATTTTCAATGATTTACAGTATAGTTTACAATTTAGATGATACAGTTTAATAAGTTTTGATGATATTTACCATGCCCTGTGTACATTACTATAAGGTAATGAAAAACCTTTCCCATGACCACTAAATACCCCATGAGATCTTAAATGTTCCTTCCTCCCCACCCCCCTGGGGCATATGACACTCCCCTGTCTTGACTCATGAAATGTCATGATTCATAGCTACATGCCCTGGGTATTTGAACCTGCCCTTCCTAATCTACACACCTGTCAACACTGTACGACCAAACCCAGCAATATCACTACCCATCTGTTCTATCCTTCAATATGCAACTATACTCTATCCCTTTACCATAGATTATGTCCATATGGGTAATGGCTCAAACCCTGCTCTTCTCTTTCTCTCCCTTGTTAACCTATCTTTCAGACAATGGTTCTCAGAGACTGCTCACTTTCCCCAGTTCAAATCAGTGAGGTCATATACTGTTCATCCTTCAGTTCCTGGCTTGCTTCACTCAACATAAGGTCTTCAAGATTCATCCACGGTATTCCATGTGTTAACACTTTATTCCTTCTTACAGCTGAGTAATATTTCATTGTATGTATGTACCACATTTTCCTTATCCATTCATCTGTTGATGGGCACCGGGGCTGATTCCAACTTTTGGCAATGGTGAACAATGCCGCTATGAACATTGGTGTGCATATATCTGTTTGTGTCTTTGCTTTCAGTTCTTCTGGGTATATACCCAGCAGTGGAATTGCTGGATCATATGGAAGATCTATTGTAAGTTTTCTGAGGAACCACCAAATTGTCCTCCACAGTGGCTGGACCATACCAGAGTCCCACCAGCAGTGAATGAGGGTTCCTATTCCTCCACATCCTCTCCAACATTTAGTGTCTCCTGTTTTTTAAATAGCTGCCATTCTGATGCGTGTAATATGGTATCTCATTGTAGTTTTGATTTGCATTTCCCTGATAGAAAGTGATGTTGAGCATTTTTTCATGTGCTTTTTAGCCATTTGTATTTCTTCCTTGGAGAAGTGTCTTTTCAGGTCATTTGTCCATTTTTTAAATGGATTGTTTGTCTTTTTATTTTCAAGGTGTAGGATTTCTTTATATATGCAGGATATTAGGCTCCTATCAGATATATGGTTGCCAAATATTTTCTCCCATTGGGTAGGCTGCCTTTTTATTTTCTTAATAACATCTTTTGAGGTGCAGAAGTTTTTAATTTTGATGTGATCCCATTTATCTATTTTTTCTCTTGCTGCTCATACTTGGGCTGTGAAGTTCATGAAACCATTTCCTATTACAAGGTCCTGTAGATGATTCCCTACATTATCTTCCAAGGTCTTTATGGTTTTGGCTCTTATGTTTAGATCTTTAATCCATCTTGAGTTGATTTTTGTATAAGGTGTGAGATGGTATTCTTCTCTCATTCTTTTGGATATGGATATCCAGTTCTCCAAGCACCACTTGTTAAAGAGTCCATTCTCTCCCAACTGAGTGGGCTTCGTGGCCTTGTCAAATATCAGATGACTCTATATGCGAGGATCTATATCAGAACTCTCAAATCGGTTCCATTGGTCAGTAGGTCTATCCTTGTGCCAAAGCCACACAGTTTTGATCACTGTAGCTTAGTAGTATGTTTTAAAGTCAGGTAGTGTGATACATCCAACTTCATTTTTCTTTTTCAATATGTGTTTGGCGATTCAGCGCCTCTTGCCTCTCCAAATATATTTTGTGGTTAGTTTTTCCAGTTCCTTGAAAAATACAGTGTTGACTTTTATTGGGATTGCATTAAATCTGTATATTAGTTTGGCTAGGATAGACATCTTGATGATGTTTAGTCTTCCTATCCATGAACAGGGAATATTTTTCCATATATTTAAGTCTTCTTTGATTTCCTTAACAGTGTTGTGTAGTTTCTGTATATAAGTCCTTTACATCTTTAGTTAAATTTATTCCTAGGTATTTGATTCTTTTAGTTACTATTATAAATGGTATTTTTTCCCTGACTTTCTCCTCAGTTTGCTCATTATTGGTGTACAGAAATGCTACTGAATTTTGAGCATTGATCTTATAGCCTGCAACATTACTGAACTCCTTCATAAGTTCTAGAAGTCTTCTTGTAGATTTCTCAGGGCTTTCTATGTATAGGATCATGTCATCTGCAAATAATGAAATTTTTACTTCTTCTTTTCCAATCTGGATGCCTTTTATGTCCTTTTCTTATCTCTGAGCTCACACAACTACTTCTAAGACGATGTTAAATAGGAGTGGTGATAATGGGCATCCTTATCTAGTTCCCGATCTCAGAGGGAAGGCTTTTAGGATTTCACCATTGAAAATGATGTTAGCTTTGGGTTTTTCATATATACCTTTTATCATTTTCAGAAAGTTTCCGTCTATTCCTACCTTTTGTAGTGTTTTTATGAGGAAAGAGTGCTGTTTTTTGTCAAATGCTTTTTCTGCATCTATAGAGATGATCACATGATTTTTTCCTTTCAATCTGTTTTTGTGGTGTATTACATTGATTGATTTTCTTATATTGAACCATCCTTGCACACCTGGGATGAAACCCACTTGGTCATGGTGTATAATCCTTTTGATATGTTGTTGAATGCAATTAGCAAGTATTTTGTTGAGGATTTTAGCATCTAGGTTCATTAGAGAAATTGGTCTGTAATTTTCCTTTCTTGTGGTATCTTTATTTGGTTTTGGTATTAGGGTAATGTTGGCTTCATAGAATGAGTTAGGCAACATTCCTTCAACTTCTATTTTTTGGAAGAACTTAAGTAGAATTGGTATTAGCTCTTTCCGGAATGTTTGGTAGAATTCAGCTGTGAAGCCATCTGGTCCTGGACTCTTCTTAGTTGGGAGGTTTTTGATGACTGAGTCTATCTCTTTACTTGTAATTGGACTGTTGAGTTCATCTATTTCTTCTTTCATCAATGTAGGCTGTTTGTGCGTTCCTAGAAAATTGTCCATTTCCTCTAAATTGTCATTCTTGTTGGCATATAGTTTTTCAAAATATCCTCTTATGATACTCTTTATTTCTGTGGGGTCAGTAATGATATCACCTTGCTCATTCCTTACTTTATGTATTTGCATCTGTTCTCTCTTTTTGTTGTTGTTGTTAGTTTGGCTAAGGGTTTGTCAATTTTATTGATATTCTTGAAGAACCAGCTTTTGGTTTTGTTTATTGTTTCCAGTGCTTTCTTATTCTCTATTCCATGTAGTTCTGCTCTAATCTTTCTTATTTCCTTCTTTCTACTTCCTTTAGGTTTAGTTTGTTGTTGTTTTTCCAAGTGTGCAGTTAGGTCTTCAATTTTAGCTCTTTCTTCTTTTTTAATATATGAATTTATGGCTATGAACTTCCCTCTCAGGACTGCTTTCGCTGCATCCCATAGGTTTTGATATGTTGTGTTGTCATTTTCATTAGTTTCAAGGTAGTTACTGATTTCTTTTGAGATTTCCTCTTTGACCCACTGTTTGTCTAAGAGTGTGTTGTTTAACTTCCATATCCTTGTGCCTAACCTGTTTCTCTGGCCCTTAGTGATTTCCAATTTCATTCCATTGTGGTCAGAGAAATTACTTCGTATAATCTCAATCTTTTTGAATTCATTGAGAGTTGTTCTGTGGCCTAGCATGTGGTCTATTTTGGAGTATGTTCCATGTGCACTAGAGAAGAATGTAAATCCTGCTCTATTTGGCTGTAGTGTTCTGTATATGTCTATTAAGTCCCAGTCTTCTAATGTATTGTTGAGTACCTTTGTTTCTTTATTGATTCTCCATCTAGATGTTCTGTCTAATGATGATAGTGTTGTGTTGAAGTCCCCTGCTATAATTGTAGAGGCATTTATTTCTCCTCTTAATTTTTCCAGGTGTTTGCCCCATGTATTTTGAGGCACCCTGATTAGGAGCGTAAATGTTGATGATTGTTCTCTCTTCTTGAGAGATTACTACTTTTACTAATATGTAGTGTCCATCTTTGTCTCTTACAATAGTTTTGCATTTAAAGTCTATTTTGTCTGATATTAGAATAGCTACTCCTACTCTTTTTTGGCTATTGTGAGCTTGTAAAATGGTTTTCCAGCCATTCACTTTCAGCCTCCTTGAATCCCTGGGTCAAATGTTGGTTTCTTGTAGACAGCATATAGATGGATCATATCTATACCCATTCTGCCAATCTGTATCTCTTGATTTGTGAATTTAATCAATTTACATTCAGTGTTATTACTTGTAACAAATTTCTTTTTTTTTTTTTTATTATGGGTAAAAATCAAAATTCTCACAATACATACAAACATTTGCAAAATGATATATAAATATATGTGCATATATGTGTATTTGCTTACAAAGTGTTATTTATATAAATATATATACATATATTTTAAGAGGTGCTTAGATTACCTAAAATATTACACGGAACCCACTGGGATTCCCATGTTGCCCACCTCCCACACCTCCCACCACATCCCACACAAACATCTCCCACAGTGTGGCCCACCAACCTCAATGAACTTACACATCCTGGAGCCTTGCCACCAACCATAGACCACAGTTCACACTGTAGACCACACTCTCTCCCACTCAGTTCTGAGTGGTGTGTGCTGATTTAAAATGGCCTACATCCATTGCCACAACAGTACTCAGGACAACCTCCAACTCCCAAAGAAGCCCCTGTATTTCAACTGCTCATCCCCTCCCTACCCAAAAAACTGTCAAGTGGCCACTGGCTCCACCTCATTGTTATAATTTCTTGCATTGCAAGAATCACCATATGTGAGCAAGAGAATACCATCAAGTCCACTCTAGTCCATAGTTCTTCCCCCAATCCAGAGGCGACTGGGATGGTGATGTCCACTCCAACTCCAAGTGAGAGAGGGCTTATATTCCATGCATATGGTGGGTGGGATGATCCTGCCTGCAGATGCACGCCCTCTCCAT
>JAKSZT010054156.1:146891-164026 GCA_026826555.1 Tolypeutes matacus | reverse complement strand
TTATATTCACATGAATACATTAAAATATATATGTTTTATATTTGAAAAAATTAATTACTTTGAGTAAAATCTCATGCACTTTCTGATTTTGACAGTATCTGTACATTTTTTATTGAGGTAAAATTCACATAACATAAAATTAACCATTTTAAAAGTACAGTCAGTGACATTTAGTACATTCACCATATTGTGGATCAGATTTATCTAGTTTCAGAACATTTTTATCACTTTCAAAGGAAACCTCATACACACAAAAGGAGTTATTCCACATTCCCCACTCCCCTCAATCCCTGTCAACCATTAATCTTTCTGTCTCAATTGATTTACCTATTCTGGATATTGCATAAAAATGGAACCTTTTAAAAATGTGACCTTTTGTATCTGGCTTAAGTTTTGAAAACACTTAGCATGTTTTCAAGTCTTTTCCATGTTTTAGTTTATACCATTACTCCATTAAATTTAATGACTGAAAAAAATTCCAATGTATGTATATAACACATTTTGGTTATCCATTCATTAGATGATAGATATTTGAGTTGTTTCCACCTATTACTGTAAATAGTGCTGATATGAACATTTATATACAATTACTTGAATATCTTCCTTCAGTTTTGGGGGCTATATATCAAGGAACAGAATTACTAGATCATCAGCTAATTGTATATTTTATTGAGGGATTGCATAAATATTTTCCATGGTGTTTGTACCATTGTATGTAAATATGAACTATGTACAAGTATTCCAATTTCTCCAGATCCTCACCAACAGTTATTTTAGATTTTCAAAAAAGTATGACCATCCCAGCAGGTTTGAAGTGATGTCATATTGTGGTGTTGATTTGCATATCCCTAATGACTAAACATGTTGAACATCATTTCATGTGCTTGTTAGCCAATTTCATGTATTCCTTGAAGAAATGTCTATTCAAATTCTTTGCCCATTTTTAATTAGATTATTTGTCTTTATGTTAAATGGTAAGAGATTTTAAAAATATACATTCTGGATATTAGGCCAATCTCAGATATATGATTGGAAAGTAATTTCTCCCTTTCTGTAGGTTATCTTTTCACTTTCTTTAGAGGGTCCTTTGATGGAAAAGTTTTTACTTTTTGTGAAATACAATTTGTCTATTTTTTCTTTTGTTTCTAGTTATTTTAATATCATATCTAAGCATCAACTGCCACATCCAAAGTAATGAAGAATCACCTCTATATTTACTTATTTTTTTATTTTATTTTTTTTTTAAAGATTTTATTTATTTATTCATTTATCCCCCCCTTGCTGCTTGTGCTCGCTGGGTCAGCTAACCACGCCGTGCAGGTTGGGCTTGCCTTCACCAGGAGGCCCCGGGAACCGAGCCCGGGGCCTCCCATATGGTAAACGGGAGCCCTACTGATTGAGCCACAGCCGCTTCCCTCTATATTTACTTATGAGTGGTATAGTTTTGCTTACATTTACCTCTCTAAATGACTTAAATTTTTGTAAATATTGAAAGGTAAGGATCAAAATTCATGCTTTGCATATGCATATCCAGTTGTTCCACCACCATATGGTGAAGACACTGTTCTTTCCTGAGTGTTAGAATTTGTGACATGTATTTTGAAAGCTAACCATAGATATATTGGTTTATTTCTGAAGTATCAATTCTATTCCATTGTTTTAAACATTTACATTTATGCCAGTGTCACACTATTTTAATAACTGTAGAATTGTATTATCTTTTGAAATATAAAATTGGATATCTTCTAGTTTTACTCTTTTCCAGTATAATTTTATCTATTCAGTGTCTCTTTGTAATTCTCTGATTTCAAAAGTAAGCTCTTACTTCTTAAAAGGAAATCAATTTTATTGATACATATTAATAAAGCATACAATTCATCTAGAGTATACAATCAATGGTATTTGGTATAATCACATAGTTGTGCATTTATCACTTTAATCATTATTAGAGCATTTCCATTGAGAGGTGAAGAATTTCCTTGTGTGTATGGTTTTTTTTTTTTTTTTAAATTATTATTGCATTTATTTTTTAAAATGGGCTCTGAAATTTTGATGGGCATTGCATTGTATCTCTAAATCTTTTGGTGGGAGAATTGCCACCTTAACTATATTAAATCTGCTATTCCATTCAATGGGATGTCTTTCCATTTATTTAGGTCCTCTTTAATTTCATTCAACAATATTTTATAAATGTCAGTATAAAAATCTTGCATACCTTGGATAAAATTGTTCACAGCAATTTTATTATCATTGATGCTTCTGAAAATTAATTTTTCTTAATTTCATTTTCAGATTTCTCACAATTTGCCTAAATACAACTGACTTATACACATTAATCTTTTATCCTGTGACCTTACTACATTTATTTATTAGCTCTAATAGGGTGTGTGTGCATGAGTGTAGACATGTGCTTGTGTAACTGCTATAGGTTTTTTCTTCACATAAGATCATGTCTTCAGGGAGGCGGCTGTGGCTCCATCAGTGGGGCTCCCGTTTACCATATGGGAGGCCCCGGGTTCGGTTCCCGGGGCCTCCTGGTGAAGGTGGGCCCGCCCGCGCGGCGTGATTGACTGACCCAGCAAGCACAAGCAACAAGGGGGGGATAAATGAATAAATGGATAAAATCTTTAAAAAAAAAAAAAAAAAAAAGATCATGTCTTCTCAGAATAGAGATCATTTAACTTCTTTTATTAAAATATATTTTTATTAGAGAGTTTGTAAAATTACAAAATAATCATGATCATGTGTGGAATTTCCATACAACAACCCTTTTGTGGAACATTTGTTAAAAATTATGAGATAATGTGATCAGATTATTACCACTAATTGTGGTCTATAGCATATATTTTGTATATTTTTTTCCATCCCAGCCTATTATTAACACAGTGCATCTTTGGCATTGATGCAAAACTATTACAGTATTCCTGTGAACAATAGTTCACAGGTTGCATTAATTGTATTTTCCTCATGCCCCTCCACATTCCTACAACCTTGTAATAGTGATGTACATTTTTTTCTATATCATAGAAGGACATTTTGTATTTGTGCAATTAACCACAATTCTCATCCACCTCTCGGTTCACATTATTTTTCAGTTCCTAGATCATACTAGAGCTTTCTTTCAATTCACCTTTACATCCCAAGACTAACCTTTCAGCCACAATCCCATTTATAGACCAGCTACATTATTTCTACTCACTATAATGTATTATCAACTCTATCCATTTTCATATATTTACAGTCAAGTTAATTAAAACTTCCACATACATTAAGCATCAGTACTCATTTCCCAGCTCTCTTCATATCTCCTAATAACTTGTACTCTAGGTTTAACTTCAAGCATTTATTCTTCATTTTTAATTCATAGATACCATGCAATATTTGTCTTTTTGTGTCTGGCTTATTTCACTTAACATAATGTGTTCAAAGTTAATCCATGTTATCATATGTGTCACAATTTCATTTTTTTCTTGCAGCAGGATAGAAGTCCATTGTATGTATATACCACATTTTGTTTATCCAGTCATTGGTTGATGGATATGGGTGGTTTCTATTTTTTGTCAATTGGGAATAATGTCACTATGAACATTAGTGTGCAAATGTCTGTTCACCTCACAGTTTTCAGTTCTTCTGGGTATAATCCTAGTACTAGAATTGCTGGTTCATAGGCAAATCTATATTTAGCTTCCTGAGGAACCACCAATCTGTATTCTATAGAAGCTGCACCATTTTACATTCCCACCAAGAGTGAAGGAGTGTTCCTGTTTTTCTACATCCTCTCCAGCACTTACTGTTTTTGTTTTTTAATAATGGCCATTCTATGCTTTGTGAGATAATATCTCATTGTTGTTTTGATCTGCATTTCCCTAATAGCTAGTGATATTGAACATTTTTTCATGTGACTTTTGGCCAGTTATATTTCCTCTTTGGAGAAACGTCTAAGCCTTTTACTTTTTTTTTGAGGTACCATGGCCAGGGATTTAGCCCAGGCCCTCATATGTGGGAAGCCAGGACTCAGCCACTGAGCCACAACTCCCGTGATTTGGTTTTTTCATTTGCTTTGCTTGTGGCTTATTTTTTTAGGAGGTGCTGAGAACTGAATCGGGGACCTCGCATATGGGAAGCAGATGCTCAACTGCTTAAGCCACATCCACTCCCCATTTACCAATTTTTTAATTGGATGGCTTGCTCTTTTATTGAGTTGTATGATCTCTTTATATAGAATGGAAATGAAACCCTTACTGGATATGTAGTTTCCAAATATTTTTTCCATTGAGTGGGCTGCTTTTTCACCTTCTTGGCAAAGTCCTTTGAATACTAAAGTGTTTAAGTTTGAGGAGGTCTCATTTAACCTGTTTTCTTTCACTACTCATGATTTCAGTGTAAGGTTTAAGAATCCACCACCTTCCACCAGGTTTTAAAATGTTTTCTTACATTTTCCTCTAGGAAATTTATGGTTCTTGCTTTTATACTTACATCTTTGACCCATTTTGAGTTAATTTTTGTATAAGGTGTGAGAGGGGTCCTCTTTCTTTCTTTTGGCTATGGATATCCATTCCTCCCAGCACCATTTGTTGAATAGACTATTCTGCTTCAGCTGGGTGTGTTTGACAGTTTTGTCAAAAATCACTTGACTGTAGATGTGTCTGTTTCTCAACCATCCATTTGGTTCCTTTAGTCTGTGTGTCTATCTTCATGGCAGTTTCATGCTGTCTTTTTAATCACTGTAGATAGGTAATATGATTCAAAGTACAGAGGTGAAAGTTCTCCAACTTTTCTTTTCCTTTTTAAGATGTTTCTGGCTCTTTGAGTCCACTTACACTGAAAAATAAATTTGGTAATTGTGTTTTCCATTTGTTTACAAAATACTGATGGAATTTTTATTGGGATCACATTGAACTTATATATAACTTTGGGTAGAATTGACATCTAAAAGATACTTATCTTCCAATCCATGAGCATGGAATGTTCTTCCAAATATTTAGATTTTTTTTTATTTCTTTTAGCAATGCATTGTAGTTTTCTGAATACATGTGCTCTACATCCATGGTTAAGTGTATTCCAAAATATTTTATTCTTTTAGTTGCTATTGTAAATGGTATTATTCCCTGAATTCCTCCTCAGATTGTACATTACTAGTGTATAGAAACACCACTTGTTTTTGCTCAATGATCTTGTATCTTGCCACTCTACTGAAATAGTTTATTAGCTCTATCAGCTTTGTTGTAGATTTTTCAGGGCTTTCTAGGAATAGGCTCATATCACCTGAAAATAGCAAAAGTTTTACTTCTTCCTCTCCAATTTGGATACCTTTTATATCCTTTTCTTGCCTGATTGCTATAGTTAAAACATCTAGCACTATATTGTACAGCAGTGGTGACATTGGGCATCCTTGTCTTGTTCCTGATCTCAATGGGAAAACTTTTCAGTCTTTCACCATTGAGTACAATGATAGCTGTGGGTTTTTCATATATGGCCTTTATCATGTTGAGAAAGTTTCCTTCAATTCCTAACTTTTGTCATATTTTTATCAAGAAAGAATGCTGTATTTTGTCAAATGCCTTTTCTGCATCAATCAATAGGGTCATGTAATTTTTTTTCTGTGGTGTATTAGGCTGATTGATTTTCTTGTGTTGAACCACACCATGCTTGCATACCTGGTATAAAATCCACTTAATCATGATGAATAATTCCTTTAATGTGTTGTTGTGTTTGATTAGCCAGTATTTTTTTGAGGATTTTTGCATTCATATTCATCAGAGAAGTGGGTTTGTAATTTTATTTTTGTAATATCCTTGTCTGGCTTTGGTATTAGGGTAATATTGGCTTCATAGATTGAGTTCAGTAGCCTTTCTTCTTGTTCAGTTTTTTGGAAGAGATTGAGTAAGATTGGTATTAATTCTTTGAATGCATGGTTGAACTCACCTTTGAAACCATCTGGTCCTGGGCTTTTATTTTCAGGAGTTGTTTGATTGTTTCAATCTCTTGTGATTCGTGTGTTTAGGTCTTCTATTTCTTTTAGGTTCAGTGTGGTTTGTTCATATGTTTCTAGGAATTTTTCCCTTTCATCTACATTGTCTAGTTGTTGTCACACAGTTGTTCATAGTATACTCTTATGATCTCTTTTATTTCTGTGGGGTCAGTAGTAAAGTCCTCACTTTCAATTTTTTATATTATTTGTTTGCATCTTTTTTTTTTTTTTCTTTGTCAGCCTATCTAAGGGTTTGTCAATTTTCTCAGTCTTCTCAAAGAACCAAATTTTGGTTTTATTAATTCTCACTACTGTTTTTTCTGTACTCAATTTCATTTATTTTTGCTCTGATTTTATTTCATTTCTTCTGCTTGCTTTGGAAATAATTTGCTGTTCTTCTTTCTAGTTCCTCCAGCCATGTAGGTAGGTCATTGATTTTAGCTCTTTCTTTCAATGTAAGCATTGAATGATATAAATTTCCCTCTCAGTACTGCCTTCACCACATCCCATAGGTTCTGATATGTTGTGTTCTCATTTACATTCATCTTGAGATATTTATTGATTTCTGTCAAAATTTATTTCTTGACCCACTGATTATTTAACAGTGTGTTGTTTAATATCCATATATTTGTGATTTATTTTCCTTTTTTCTGCCTCTTGTTGATTTCCAGCTTTATTCTATTATGATCAGAGAAAGTGCTTTGTATAATTTTGATCTTGTTGAATTTATTGAGATCTGCTTTGTGTCCCAGTGTGTGGTCTATCCTGGAGAAAGATTATAAGTACTTGAGAAGAAAATATATCCTGCTGTTTTGGTGTGCAATGTTCTGTATATGTCTATTTTGGTTTAGTCCCTTTGTCATATTATTCAAGCTCTCTGTTCCCTTATTGATCCTCTCCCCAGATCCAATGCTGAGAGTGGTATATTGAAGTCCAACTATTTTGGTAGAGACATCTATTTCTTCTTTCAGTTTTGTCACTGTTTGCCTGTTGTAATTTGGGACATTCTTACATATACATTTATGATTATTATTTCTTCCTGGTGAATTGCCTATTTTATTAATATATAATATCCTACCATGTCTCTAATAGTTTTGCTTATAAAGTCTCCTTCATCCGATATAAGTATAGGTATTCCAGGTTTTTTTATTTTTGGTTACTGCATGTGTGGAATATCTTTTTCCAACCTTTCAATTTCAATCTATTGGTGTCTTTGGGCCTCAGGTGAGTCTTTTGTAGACAGTATATAGATGGCTTATGTTTTTTTATCCATTCCACTAGTCTGTGTGTTTTGATTGGGAAGTTTAATCCATTATAATAAAATCAATATTATTACTATAAAGACAGTTATTATTTCACCCATTTTGACTGTTGGGTATTATCTGACATGTTTTATTTTCACCACTCTTGTTACAGTTTTAGTTGCTTTTAAAATCTTCATTTCTAGACTATCTTCCAAACATCTCACTCCTGTCTTTTCCATTCAGACTGTAGCACTCCTTAACATTTCCCAGAAAGCCAGTCTCTTGTTTACAAACTCATTTTTTTTGTTTATCTGTGAATATTCTAAACACCCTCATTTTTTGAAAGAATATTGTGGATATGTTTCTTGGATGGCAGATTTTCTCTTTCAGTATCTTAAATACATCATATCACTGCCTTCTTGTCTCCATGGTTTCTGATAAGAAATTGGCATTTAATCATATTGGGTATGCCCTGTATGTTATGCATCATTTTTTTCTTGCTGCTCTCAGAATTCTCTCTTTGTCTTTGGCATTTGACATTCTGATTAGCATGTGTCTTGGAGTTGGTCTATTTGGATTTTTTCAGATAGGAGTACATTGTGTTTGGACATGGATATCTATGTCCTTCTTAGGGTTGGTAAATTTTCTACCATTATTTCTTCAAATATTCCTTCTGCCCCTTTCCCCCTCTCCTCTCCTTCTGGAATAGCCATAACACTTATGTTTGCACATTTATTGCTGTAATTTAGTTCTCTGAAACACTTTTCAAATTTTTTCATTTTTTCTTCATCTGCGCTTTTGTATGTTTACTTTTGGAGGCCATGTCTTCAAGCATACTGATACTTTCTTCTGCCTACTCAAATCTCCTCTTATAGGCTCCAGTGTATTTTTTAAAATTTATTTTTCCTTTCATTCCCATAAGTCTGTTATTTTTCTATGTATACTTTCAAATTCTTCTTCAGGCTCACCAGTCCCCTCATCATATTGGAGGGTGAGTATGGATCCATAAGCACCCAACAGTCCAGTCCATGTGGGAAAAATTGCCTGTTGTTGCTCAGAAAGTCTCAGGAAACCCAGCTCCATTCCTTTACTGCTTAGGGGGCAGGGATGGAGATACAGGTGTCTGACTATTCAGTTTGTGTGGTCCCAAAACACCTGCAGTTACCCAGAGAGGGTAGGAAACACTAACCTCTCTTGTCCTATAAGGGATGGGGATGAAGAAACAGATGCCCAACAGTTGAGTTCATGTAGGCCAAAATCTCCTGCATTTGCCCTGAGAGGTTAAGGAAACACAGCTCCCCTCCTGTCCTTTGTGGTTGGGAAGGAGTCCCAGGTATCTGGTTATCCAGGCTGTGCCAGCTGAAAGTCCCTGTACTTGCTTGGAGAGTCTGGTACAGGTCTACCCAGCTTCTTCCTTGCCAGGTGTGGGGCTGGAGCTCATGCTAGGGCTGCAAATAGATCTGGGTGAAAATAAGCTAGTCTCTACCATCTCTGTGGTTTTCAGTCAGCCCCTCTTCACCTCATGCTAGGGCAGAGTTAAAATGGTGGTTACCAGGTTCCTTTTAACTTGGAGAGATTCAAATTTTAGCTGTTCTTAGGATTATTCTTTAGCCAGCCCAGTTTACTAATCAGTAGCTGAAGTCAGTGCCCAACCATCTCTTCCTTCTGATTTTGGGAGATGGAGCTTCCAACTTTAGCCATGAAAAAGCTCCTTAGGTGGATTGTGCCACCAGTGGAAGATGGGTATTGGCCTCCATGGTGTGGAGTGCTCTAATCACAAATCTTCACTGCAAATGGGCAGTTTTCTCCTTCCATTCTTTCAAGGATGTTTCAGGATGCTCTTCTGGTCTTTGGAGCCCCCAAAACAAGTGCTTTTGATAGCTTTGTTTAGATTGTTAACTGCCCTGTAGGATGACTTGGCTCTTTGAATGTCTTACTCATCCACTAGCCTGCCTCTGTCTTTCCATTTTGAGTTAATTTTGTATAAGATGTGAGATAGGGGTCATGTTTCCTTCTTTTGGATATGGAGATCCAGTTCTCCCAGCACAATTTGTTGAATAGACTGTTGTGGCCAAGCTGGAAGTTCTTGATTGCCTTGGCAAAAATCATTTGAGGGAAGTAGATATGGCTTAAGCAACTGAGATCCTACCTACCACATGGGAGACCCCAGGTTTGGTTCCTGGTGCCTCATAAAGAAGATGACAAAGACAGTGATCTGATGTGATGAGCTGGAGTGGCAAGCTGATGCAACAAGATGACACAGTAGGATGATTCAACCAGGAGACATAGTGAGGAAACACAACAAGAGACACAACAAACAGGAAGCAGAGGTGGCTCAAGTGATTGGCTGCCTCCCTCACATGAGGTGGCCCTGGGTTCAGTTCCTGGTGCCTCCTAGGAGAAGATGAGCAGTGAATGCAAACAATGGGGGTAGAAAGAAAAAAAATTAATGAATCTTTTAAAAAAATCATTTGACTGTAAATAAGAGGGTGTATTTCTGAGTTCTTAATATTGTTCCATTGGTCATTCTCCCCATCTTAATGACAATAATATGCTGTTTCCCACTGTAACCATGTAAAAAGAGAGAAGATGCAAAAATATAAATATCTTAAAAAGAACAATGTTGGAGGTCTCTGACTTCATTACTTTAAATCATGTTACTTAGTTATAGTGGTAAAAAACAAAACAAAACAAACAAACAAAAATCATTGTCTTGGCATAAAGATAAACATATTAACCAATGGAATCAAATTGAAAATTCAGAAATAGACCCTCACATCTGCAGTCAAGTGATTTTTGGCAAGGCTGCCAAGCCCTCCCAGCTGGGCCAGAATAGTCTATTCAGCAAATTGTGCTGAGAGAAGGGTATAGCCATATCTAAAAGAAAGAAAGAAGATCGCTACCTCACACATTATACAACGCTATCTTTTAATAAAAGGAAATTTATTGTCATATGTATCTATCTGTATAGGTTTATAAATCTTGCAATGTTTTTCTAGTGATATTTGAAAAACTATATTCAGATTTTAAAAATCCGCTAAAATTAGAAAAGTAATAAAAAGTGAAATCCTTCAATTCCATTAAATATAAATTAAAATTCTTAGTAAGAAAACCATAAACTTGCATACTATTCTATTGTAAGTATTTAAATTTAAATTTCCCTACAAAAACAATGTTCTAAAATCAGCTTCTTATTTTATTTAATGAGAGGTAATAATAATAATATATCCTAGAGAGTATTATGTGGCCTCTGCACTAACACTGCCCTCCTACATGCTCCATCTCACCAACCTGTTCAATTTTGTCACATTAATGTCAATCACAAATTTTCATATTTCTTCATATCACTTTATTGTTTTAAATTTTATTGATACATAGTATAAAGCATAAATCTATCCAAGGTGTACAGTCAGTGGTATTCAGTATAGCCACATAGTTGTGCAATCATTAATTCATTCAGTTTTAGAGCTTTTTCATTATTAGAAATAATAAAAAACAAAAACCAACAGAACAAACAAAACTCTCTATCTCTCTATGCTTCCCTTTTTGTTTCCTTCTCTCTAGTGTATTTGCATTTATATTTTGTAAAACAGTCTTATATATGCAATATCATCCATATTTATATTTTGCATGAGGTTTCACTATGTTACACACAGTTCCATGTTACATTTTTTAGCTTTCCTTCTAGTAATATAAATGTCCTTAGACTTTCCCTTTTGGCCACTGTCATACCCATATAATAGCTCTGTTAGTCATAGACACCATGAAGTGCCCTTGCTATTTCCATTCATTTCCAAAGATTTATAAAAAAATCTTTTAACCCCTTCTGCACAGTCAAACCTCAGCTTTCTATTCCCTACCATCATTCTATTATCTGGTGACCTATATTCTAATAATTAATTCCACAAGTTTACATAATATATTCAGTTCATAATAGTGGAATCATACAGTATTTGTCCTTTTGTATCTGGCTTGCTTCACTCAATATAATGTCCTCCAGGTTCATCACTGTGATATGCTTCATGAGTTTATTTTAATTACAGCTGTGTAATATTCCATCATGTGTATACACCACAATTTGTTTATCTATTCATCAGGTGATGGACCCCTGGGTTGTTTCCAACTTTTGGCAAACATGAATAATGCCATTATGAACAATATTGTGCAGATATCTGTTCATGATGCTACACTCAGTTCTCCTGGGTATATAATGGTATTGCTGGATCACATGACAAGTCTATATTCAACTTCTTAGGAAATCCTCCTCACTGGCTGTACCATCTACATTCCCACCAACAGTGAATAAGTGTTCCTATCTTTCCACATACTCTCCAACGTTTACAATTTTCTGACTTTTTAATAGTGGCCAGTCTAATTGACATCTTGTAGTTTTGATGTGCATTTCCCTAATGACTAGTGATATTGAACATTTTTTCGTGTGTTTCTTCACCATTTGTATTTCTTCGATGGATAATTGTCTTTTCAAGTCTTTTGCCCACTTTTTAATTGGTAGTTTGTCTTTTTATTGTTGAGTTCTATGTTCTCTTTATATATAATGGATATTAAGCCCTTATATGTGATTGCCAAATATTTTCTCCCATTTAGTCAGCTGCCTTTTTGCCCTTTTGACAAAATACTTTGAGGTGAAAAAGTGTTTAGTTTTGAGGAAGTCCCATTGATTTATTTGTTCTTTTGTTGCTTGTGCTTGTGGTATGAAGTTTAAGAAAATACCACCTACCACAATATCTTGAAGATGTTTTCCTACATTTTCTTCTTGAGGTTTTATGATTGTTGCTTTTATATTTAGGTCCTTGATCTGTTTTGAGTTAATTTTTGTTTAAGGTTTTCTTTCTTTGGATATGACTATCAAGTTCTCCCAGCACCTCTTGTTGAAGAGACCCTTCTGGTCTAGCTGGGTGGGTTTAACAGCCTTGACAAAAATCATTTGACTGTAGATGTAAGGGTCTATTTCTGAATTCTCAGTTTGGTTCCATTGGTCAATCTATCTGTCTTTATGCCAATACCATGCTGCTTTTACCACTGTAGCTATGTCATATGCTTTAAAGTCAGGAAGTGAGAGTCTTCCAACTTCAGACTTCCTTTTTAAAATATATTTTTTTGCTATTCAGGGAAGTATTCCCTCCAAATAAATTTGGTAATTGGCATTTAGATTTCTGCAAAAAAGTATGTTGTGATTTATATTGAGATTGTCCTGATTCTGTAAATCATTTGGGGTAGAATTGATAATTTAGTGATATTTATTCTTCTAATCCATAAACATGGAATGTCCTTCCATTTATTAAAGGCTTCTTTTATTCCTTTTAACAGTTTGTTGTAGTTTTCTGAATACAGGTCCTATATGTTCTTGATTAAGTTTATTCCTAAGCATTTGATTGTTTTAAGTTGCTATTACAAATGAATTTTTTTTCTGATTTTGTCCTCACATCGCACATCAGTAGTGTATAGAAATACTATTGATTTTTGCATATTAATCTTGCATTCCAGCACTTTGCTGAATTTGTTCTGTTAACTTCGTTGTGGATTTTTTCAAGATTTTCTAGATATAAGATCATACCATCAGCAAATAGTGAAAATTTTACTTCTTCCTTTCCTGTTCGGGTGCCTTTTATCTAGCCTAATTTCTCTAGCCAGAACTTCTAGTATAATATTGAATACAATGGTGACAGTAGGCATCCATGTGTTGTTTCTGATCTCAGTGGGAAAGTTTCTTTCTTTCACCATTGAGTACAATGTTAGCTATAGATTTTTCATATATGCACTTTACCATGTTGAGAAAGTTTCCCTCTATTCCTATATTTGGGATGTTTTTATCAAGAATGGGAGCACTATATTTTATCAGATACCTTTTCTGCATCACTTGAGAGGATCATGATTTTTCTTCTTCAATTTATCAATGTGGTTTTTTACACTAATTGATTTTCTTGTGTTGAGCCACCCTTGCTTACCTGGGATATAACCTACTTGATTGCAGTGTATAATTCTTTTAATGTACTTTTGGATTCAGTTTGCAAGTATTTTGTTGATAATTTTTACAACTATATTCATTAGAGATATTGTCCTGTAATTTTCTTTTTTGTATTATCTTTATCTGGTATTAGTATTAGGGTGATGTTAGCTTCATAGCATTCTTTCCTGTTCAATTTTTTGGAAGAGCTTGATCATGATTTGTATTAGTTCATCTTTGAATGTTTGGTAGAATCCACCTCTGTAGCCATCTAGTCCTGGGCTTTTCATCTTTGGGATGTTTTTGATGACTGTTTTAATTTCTTCACTTATGACTGGTTGTTGAGGTCTTCTATTTCTTCTAGGGTCATTGAAGATGGTTAGTGTATTTCTAGGAATTTGTCCATATCCTCTACATTGTCTAGATTTTTGGCTTACTATTATTCATAGAATCCGCTTATGATCTCTATTATTTCTGAGGTGTCAGTGGTAATGTCCCCCTCTTATTTGTGATATTATTTATTTGCATATTCTGTATTTTTTTGTCATCTAGCTAATGGTTTGTTGATTTTATTGATTTTCTCAAAGAACTAACTTTTGGTTTTGTTGATGCTCTGTGTGGCTTTTTTGTTTTTTATTTCATTTATTTATACTCTGATTCTTACTATTTCTTTCCTTTGGCTTGGTCTGGTATTAGTTTGCTCTTCTTTTTCTATTTACTCCAGATGTGCAGTTAGATTTTCAATTTTATCTCTTTCTTCTTTTTTTTAAGGAGGCACTGGGGACTAAACCCAGGACCTCATTCATTGGAAGCAGGTGCTGAACCACTGAGCTATATCTGTTCCCCAATGAGAGCTGTTTTTTTCATTTGTTTTGTTTTGTTTTGTTTTGAAGAGGTACCAGGGATGGAACCCAGGACCTAGTAAATGGGAAGCAGGCATTCAACCACTTGAGCTACATCCACTATCCTCTATCATCTTTTTTAGTGTAAGCATTGAAGGCTTTAAATTTCATTCTCAGTTTTTTCTTTGTGGTGCCCCAGAGGTTTTGATATGTTGTATTCTCATTTTCATTCATATCTAGATATTTGCTGAATTCTCTTGTAATTTCTGCTTCTATGCACTGATTGTTTAATTCTATTTATGAATTTTCCCTTTTCCATCCATTATCAATTTCAAACTTCATTCTGTTATGATCACAGAAAATAATTTGTATAATTTCAATCTTTTAAATTTATTGAGGCTTGTCTTGTGACCCATCATATAGTCTATCTTGGAGAAGGATCCATGACTGCTTGTAAAGAGTATATATCCTGCTGTTTTGGGGTGCAGTAGTCTATAGATGTCTGTTAGGTCTAGTTCATCTATTATATTATTTCAAGCCCTCTGTTTCTTTATTCTCTGTCCAGATGTTCTATCCAATACTGAGAGTGGAGTATTAAAGTCTCCAACTATTTTTGTAGAGACATCTATTTCTCCCTTCAATTTTGCCAGCATGTGCCTCATTTATCTTGGGGCGGTCAGGTGAGGTTTATAAATATTTAGTATATTAATTTCTCTTCAGTGAATTGCCTTTTTACTTAATATATAATGACCTTCTCCATCTTTTATAACAACTGTGTATTTAAAATCTATTTTGTCCAATATTAGTGTCACTACTCCAGCTCTTTTTTTGGTTACTATTTGCATGGTATATCTTTTCTCAACCTTTCCTTTTTAACCTTATTATGTCCTTATATCTGAGGTGAGTCTCTTGCAGACAACATATAGATGGCTCATATTTTTAATCCATTCTATCAGTGTATGCCTTTTGATTACAGAGTTCAAACTATCAACATTCAATATTATTATTTTAAAGGCATTACTTCACCCATTTTGTCTTTTGGTTTTCTCTTGTCATATCTACCTTTTTTCTTTTTTACCCTTTAATTTACCTTTCCTAATAATCTTCATTTCTATTCTCTTCTCCAAGTTTCTCACCCTTGATTTTTTTCTCTGAAGCTGCAGCACTCCCTTTAGTATCTCATGTAATTCTGGTCTTTTTATAACATATTTTTATCAGTTTTTGTTTGTTTGTGAAGACTTTGAATTCACTGTCATTTTTCAAGGACAATTTTCATGGATACAGATTTCTCAGCTCACGGCTTTTCTCTTTCTGTACCTTAAATAAATCATACCACTCTCTTTTCACCTCTATAGTTTCTTTTGAGAGGTCATCACTTATTCTTATTGCGGTTCCTTTTTAAGTGATGTTTTTCTTTTCTCTTGTTGATTTCAGAATCCTCTTTATCTCTGGTATTTGTCATTTTGAAGAGTAGGTGCCTCAGGATATGTCTATTTGGATTTTTTCTGTTTGGAGTGCATGGTCCTTGGATATTGATATTTATATCTTTCAAAAGCATTAGGAAGATTTCAGTCAATATTTCTGCAAATATTCTTTCTGCAGCTTTTCCATTTTGTTCTCATTCTGGGAAACAAATAATGTGAATGTTTGTATGTTTCATATTGTCGTTCAAGTCCCTGAGATCCTGTTCCATTTATTTCATACTTTTCTCTTTCTGTTCTCGTGTCTTTTCCAGTTCAGATGTTCTATCTTTGAAATTTCTAATTCTTTCTTTTAGTAATTCAAATTTGCATTTATGTGCCTCTAATGTATTTTTTTTTATCTCATCTATCAAACTTTTCATTCCCATAAGGTCTGTTACTTTTCTTTGCAGACTTTCAAATTGTTCTTTGTGCTCACCCCTTGTCTTCTTAATATCCTTTATATCTTTAGTCATATTTTCTTCCCATTCTTTGAATTGATTTAGGAGAGTTGTGTTCTTATCATTGATTAATTGTCTTAAATCCTGTATCTCCTCAGGATATTTGGTTTGTTCCTTTGACTGGACCCTCTCTTCCTGCTTCCTAGTATGGCTTGTAATTTTTTGCTGATGTCTAGACACTGAATTTTTTGGTGCATTTGTTCTGTTGGCCAATTTTTCTCTCTTACTTATTTTTTTCACAGCTCTTCTTTGATATATGGTTCAACTTATTCTAATTCTTTAAATGAAATTACCTGTCACACAGAGGCTCAGTAAACAGGTCTGGTTAATATAAAACTCAGTAAATGCTATTCTTCATTCAAATTATTGGTATTTCTCTGAGATATTTTCTATCTTCAAAAATGAAATAAATCTAGATCATGTACACAAAGTAGCCTTGCAGTTTTTCCTTTGAATTGTCTTTTCTAAAGTGACTCTTAATCCCATAGAACTAAACTGTATGTTTTATTTGCTAGTATGACTCTATGCTTTCAGACAGGCCTAGCTCAGAGTTGTCCTCCAACCTAAACATATTTATGAAAAAATAGTATGACTTTCTTTAAAAATATTGTCTGGAAATGACAGTGATCAGAAAGATCCATGGGCTTGGAGTTCAGCAGAGCATAACAGACACATTGAACTATGCTAAAAAGGAAAAGCAGCTTCATTGGCCAGTGGAGGACAGGAGATATAACCAGTCTCAAGTTGGCCTCCCAGTTGAGGGGTTTTCTTACAGCTTTTATACAAGTTTGAAGCAAAGAAAGTTAATCATTGAGTTGAGCTCCCTGGGAATGGGCTGGGGAGCTTCTCTTTTGTTCTTCTCTGGGTACCATCAAGAAACATAATATTCCTGAGGTCTCTAATTCTCATGTTGATGAAGGTAACAGATCAAATGAAGCATTACATGTTTACATCATACATTTTTCTTTACAAAAAGAAGTAACAGGTCTGGTTAATATAAAACTAGACAGTTTTGTGTGCTTTCCTACAGAAACTCTGTTTACTCTATGGTGCTTGGTAAGTTATACAGACACTACATTTTAATCATGCTACAGAAACATGGCTGAAAACACATAGGGTTATATAAGAAAACTATGAAAATGAAATAATTGATTACCTAAAATGCATGATACAAAAGTAATGAAATGCAATT
>JAKSZT010054156.1:128863-140430 GCA_026826555.1 Tolypeutes matacus | reverse complement strand
TGTAGCTAGGTAATATGATTTAAAGTCTGGAACTGGGAGTCCTCCAATTTTGCTTTTCCTTTCTAAGATGTTTCTGGATATTCAGGACCACATACCCCTCCAAATAAATTTGATAATCATATATTCCATTTATTTAAAAAATACTGGTGTAATTTTTATTGGGATAGCATTGACACTGTATTTGGGTAGAATTGTCATCTCAATTATATTTAGTCTCAATTTGGGTAGAATTGACATCTCAATTGTATTTAGTCTTCTAGTCCATGAGCATGGAATGCTCTTCCAATTATTTAGGTCTTTTTTTGATTCAACAATACATTGTAGTTTTCTGAATATGAGTGCCCTACCTTGTTGGTTAAGTATATTCCTAAGTATTTGATTCTTTTAGTCACTATCACAAATGGAATTTTCATTCCTACTTCCTCCTCAGATTGTACATTACTAGTGTCTTTTAAAGTCTATTTCATCTGATATATGTACAGCTACTCTGGCTTTTTTTGGGGGGGTGGGTGGGTACTACATGCATGGAATATTTTTTTCCAGGCTTTTGCTTTCTAACTATTGGTATCCTTGGGTCTAAGGTGTCTTTTGCAGACAGCATATACATGGCTCATATTTTCTTATCCAATTCTTCAAGTCTATGTCTTTTGATTGGGGAGTTTAATCCATTAATCTTCAATGTTATTACTGTAAAGACAGTTCTTATTGCACCCATTTTGACCTTTGTGTTTTATCTGTCATATTTTATTTTCACCACTCTTTTGAGATTTTTAATTACTTTTATTGACATAATCTTAATTTCTAGACTCTCTTTCAAGCCTCTCTCTGTCTTTTCTTTTCAGACTGTAGCATACCCTTTAGTATTTCCTGCAAAGCCAGTCTCTTGATTATAAACTCTCAGATTCTGTTTATCTGTGAATATTCTAAACTTGCCCTCATTTTTGAAAGGCACTCTCACTGAATATAAGATTCTCAACTGGAAGTTTTTCTCTTGCAGTATATTAAACATATCATACCATTGTCTTCTTGCCTCCATGGCTTCTGATGATAAATCATCACTAATCTTATTGGGTATCCCTTATATGCAATGCATTGATTTCCCTTGCTGCTCTAAGAATTCTCTCTTTGTCATTGGCATTTGACATTCTGATTAGTATGTCTTGGTGTTGGTCTTTTTGGATGTATTTGGATGGGAGTATATCATGCTTCTTGGACATGGATATCTATTCATTCAATAGATTGGGAAATTTTCTGTCATTATTTCTTCAAATATTCCTTCTGCCCCTTTTCTTCTGGGACACCCATGACACATATGTTTGCATGTCTCCTGCTGTCATTTAGTTCCCTGAATTTTTGTTTTTTCCATTATTTTCTTCATCTGTTTTTTTTGTATATTCACTTTCATAGGCCATTTCTTCAAGCCCACCAAATTTTTCTTCTGCGTCTTCAAATCTGCTGTTGTATGATTCCAATGTATTATTTATTTATTTATTTATTTTTTATTGTGGGTAAAAATCAAAATTTTCACAATATATGCCAATATTTGTAAAATGATATATAAATATATATGCATATATGTGCATTTGCTTACAAAAATGTTATTTATATATATATATATAAATATATTTTAAGAAGTGATTAGATTACCTAAAGTATTACACGGAACCCACCGGGATTCCCATGTTGCCCACCTCTCACACCTCCCACCACATCTCACACAAACATCTCCCATAAGTGTAGTCCACCACCCTCAATGGACTTACACATCCTGAGGCCTGGCCACAAACCATAGACCACAGTTCATATCGTAGAACACACTCACTCCCACACAGTTCTGAGTGGTGTGTGCTGATTTAAAAAGGCCTACATACATTGCCACAATGGTACTCAGGACAACCTCCAAATCCTAAAGAAGCCCCTGTATTTCAACTGCACATCCCCTCCCTGCCCCAAAAGTGTCAAGTGGCCACTGGCTCCACCTCATTGTTATAATTTCTTCCATTGCTAGAATCACCATATGTGTACAACAGAATACCATCAAGTCCACTCTAGTCCATAGTTCTTCCCCCAATCCAGAGGCGACTGGGATGGTGATGTCCACTCCACCTCCAAGTGAGAGAGGGCTTATATCCCATGGATATGGTGGGTGGGTTGATCCTGACTACAGATGCAAACTCTCTCCATTCCCTGGGCTGGCCATAGCCCATCATTGTCTCCTCGCCAGGTAACTTGGATGAGTCCATTGAGCTGTAGGGTAGGAGTTGCAGCTCCACCGAGATTCCACGCACACCTGGCACATAGGTAGGCCAGAGGCAACAGTCTCTGGAAGTATACCTAAAAACTCCAGCATCACATATAGGTTTGAATAGAAGGTACTGATGAATCATGTACAGGGAGGACTTATTTGAGTTCAATTCTGTCACTCTCAGGAACACAGCTTCCAAAATAGAGCCCACTGATAAGGCATCAGTCTCTGGGGCTATCCCCATTATATAGGACCTGGGTGTCTCCAGAGCTCTCAGGAGCTTCTCTGTGTGGGGTGATAGGCACTTAGATGTTCTATGAGCTCCTACTGAGGTGTGCGTAAGAGTTGCCTCTGCGATGACCTCCGGACTCTCTTTGAAGTCTCTTAGCCACTTGAACTCATTTGTCTTTACCTTTTCCCCCTTTTATTCAAGGTCTTTTTTCAGTCATGTTGCCTGTTGGCACTTGGTATTAATCCCTCATTGCAAGGGAGGCTCATCCCCGGGAGTCATGTCCCATGCTGGGGGGAAGATAATGCATTGATATGCTGAGTTTGGCTTAGAGAGAGGCCACATTTTAGCAACAATGAGGTTCTCAGGTGGCAACCCTTAGACACCCCACAACAGCATCTAAGTCTCACTTACAAGAGCAAAGCCTCACAAGGGTAGTCATCAATAAAAAGAACTCATCAGTGGGTCATCCTCTTTTGAGAGACACTGTCCCTGCACTCAGAGGACTATTGCTTCTCCCTTGGAGACTGTGGCAGAGCTCTCCAGGCTAGGAATTCAGATTCCCTCATTTATTGTGTGATTGTCCACCCATTGTAACCATGCCCCATCTTTTGATCTTTTGAAAAATTTTGTATCTTTCATGTATATTCGGATGAACTAACTCCCATGAATCCCCCCTCCCAGACACCCCACACCAATAATCTCCTGCAGTACCCATTGTAACCCTTCTTTGATACAAAACTTCCATGAACATGTAGTCCATAAAATAATCAAATACACTTAATAGGAAAAAGAAACAACAATGATAAGCTTACATGCAAGAGACAAACATAAGGAAACTCAGGGAAAAAAATCAAATGAAAAAACAAAACAAAACAAAATATAATTAGCGGATTGGGACATTCAAAAAAATGGGGAAAAAAGCAAAAGAAATGCCTTTAAAATATATATATATATTCTTTTTTTCCTTTTATCACTGTGTTATCGGATGTCCAGTGTGCTGTGACAGTATCCCCCTCTCAATTCCCATTGACTCCCAAATTTTCATTTAATTTTCAAAGAAGATTTAGGTCACAGCAAAGTCACACACTGAGTACCAGAGGCTCCCAGATACCAAACCACCCCCCCTTCCCCACCCCATATTAACCCCCCCCCTTTTTTTGGATGTTAGCATTGTTATAACTGTTATACAGATAGCAAAATATAGCAACTAAATATTGTCAATGATTTACAGTATAGTTTACAATTTAGATGATACAGTTTAATAATTTTGATGATATTTCCCATGTCCTGTGTCCATTACTGTAAGGTAATGAAAAGCCTTTCCCATGACCACTAAACACCCCATTAGATCTTGACCATTCCCTTCCCCACAGCCCCCCAGGGCACATGATACCACCCTTTCCCGACCCATGGAATGTCAGGATTCACAATTACATGCCCTGGGAATTTGAACCTACCCTTCCTAATACACCCACCCGCCAGCGCTGCACCACCAAACCCAGGAACACCACCACCCATCTGCCCCATCCCCCAGCATGCAACGAAACTCTATCCCTTTACCATAGATTATGTCCATATGGGTGATGGCTCAAAGCCTTCTCTTCTCTTACTCTCCCTTGTTAACCTATCTTTCAGACAATGGTTCTCAGAGATTGCTCACTTTTCTCAGTTCAAATCAGTGAGGTCATATACTGTTCATCCTTCAGTGCCTGGCTTGCTTCACTCAACATAAGGTCTTCAACATTCATCCACGCTATTCCATGTGTTAGGACTTTATTCCTTCTCACAGCTGAGTAATATTCCATTGTATGTGTGTACCACATTTTGCTTATCCATTCATCTGTTGATGGGCACCGGGGCTGATTCCAACTTTTGGCAATGGTGAACAATGCTGCTATGAACATTGGTGTGCATATATCTGTTTGTATTTTTGTTTTCAGTTCTTCTGGGTATATACCCAGCAGTGGAATTGCTGGATCATACAGAAGATCTATTGCTAGTTTTCTGAGGAACCGCCAAACTGTCCTCCACAGTGGCTGGACCATACCACAGTCCCACCAGCAGTGGATGTGGGTTCCTATTCCTCCACATCCTCTCCAACATTTAGTGTCTCCTGTTTTTTTAATAGCTGCCATTCTGATGGGTGTAAAGATGTTATCTCATTGTAGTTTTGATTGCATTTCCCTGATAGGAAGTGATGTTGAGCATTTTTTCATGTGCTTTTTAGCCATTTGTATTTCTTCCTTGGAGAAATGTCTTTTCAGGTCCCTTGCCCATTTTTTAAATGGGTTGTTTGTCCTTTTATTTTCAAGGTGTAGGATTTCTTTATATATGCAGGATATTAGGCTCCTATCAGATATATGGTTGCCAAATATTTTCTCCCATTAGGTAGGCTGCCTTTTTATTTTCTTAATAACATCCTTTGAGGTGCAGAAGTTTTTAATTTTGATGAGATCCCATTTATCTATTTTTTCTGTTCCTGCTCGTGCTTTGGCTGTGAAGTTCATGAACCCATTTCCTATTAGAAGGTTCTGTAGATGCTTCCCTACATTATCGTTCAAGGTCTTTATGGTTTTGGCTCTTATATTTAGATCTTTGATCCATTTTGAGTTGATTTTTGTATAAGGTGTGAGATGGTATTCTTCTCTCATTCTTTTGGATATGGATATCCAGTTCTCCAAGCACCACTTGTTAAAGAAGCCATTCTCTCCCAACCGAGTGGACTTCGTGGTCTTGTCAAATATCATATAACTGCATATGTGAGGATCTATATCAGAACTCTCAATTCGGTTCCATTGGTCATTACATCTATCCTTGTGCCAATACCACACAGTTTTCATCACTGTAGCTTTGTAGTATGTTTTGATGTCAGGTAGTGTGATACTTCCAACTTCATTTTTCTTTTTCAATATGTCTTTGGCAATTTGGGGCCTCTTGCCTCTCCAAATATATTTTGTGGTTAGTTTTCCCAGTTCCTTAAAAAATACAGTGTTGACTTTTATTGGGATTGCATTAAATCTGTAGATTAGTTTGGGTAGGAGAGACATCTTGATGATGTTTAGTCTTCCTATCCATGAACAGGGAATATTTTTCCATTTATTTAAGTCTTCTTTGATTTCCTTTAGCAGTGTTGTTTAATTTTCTGTATATAAGTCCTTTACATCTTTAGTGAAATTTATTCCTACGTATTTGATTCTTTTAATTACTGTTGTAAATGGTGTTTTTTTCCTGGTTTCCTCCTCATTTTGTTCATTATTGGTGTACAGAAATGCTACTGATTTTTGAGCATTGATCTTATAGCTTGCAACATTACTGAACTCCTTTATAAGTTCTAGAAGGCTTGTTATGGATTTCTCAGTGCTTTCTATGTATAGGATCATGTCACCTGCAAATAATGAAATTTTTACTTCTTTTCCAATCTGGATGCCTTTTATATACTTTTCTTGTCTCAGTGCTCACGCAAGTACTTCTAAGACAATGTTAAATAGGAGTGGTGATGGTGGGCATCCTTGTCTAGTTCCCAGTCTCAGAGGGAAGGCTTTTAGGATTTCACCGTTGAAAGTGATGTTAGCTTTGGGTTTTTCATATATACCCTTTATCATATTCAGAAAGTTGCTGTCTATTCCTATCTTTTGTAGTGTTTTTATGAGGAAAGAGTGCTGTATTTTGTCGAATGCTTTTTCTGCATCTATAGAGATGATCATGTGATTTTTTTCTTTCAATCTGTTTGTGTGGTGTATTACATTGCTTGATTTTCTTATATTGAACCATCCTTGCATACCCGGGATGAAACCCACTTGGTCATGGTGTATAATCCTCTTGATATTTGTTGAATGCAATTAGCAAGTATTTTGTTGAGGATTTTAGCATCTAGGCTCATTAGAGAATTTGGTCTGTAATTTTCCTTTCTTGTGGTATCTTTATTTGGTTTTGGTATTAGGGTAATGTTGGCATTATAGAATGAGTTAGGCAATATTCCTTCTACTTCTATTTTTTTGGAAGAGCTTAAGTAGAATTGGTGTTAGCTCTTTCCAGAATGTTTGGTAGAATTCAGCTGTGAAGGCATCTGGTCCTTGACTCTCCTTAGTTGGGAGTTTTTTGATGACTGAGTCTATCTCTTTACTTGTAATTGGACTGTTGAGTTCATCTATTTCTTCTTTCATCAATGTAGGCTGTTTGTGGGTTTCTAGAAATTTGTCCATTTCCTCTAAATTGTCATTATTATTGGCATATAATTTTTCAAAGTATCCTCTTATGATACTCATTATTTCTGTGGGGTCAGTAGTGATATCCCCTTGCTCATTCCTTATTTTATGTATTTGCATCTGTCTCTCTTTTTTGTTGTTGTTAGTCTGGCTAAGGGTTTGTCAATTTTATTGATATTCTCAAAGAATCAACTTTTCATTTTTTTTAATTGTTTCCAGTGTTTTCTTATTCTCTATTTCATTTACTTCTGCTCTAATCTTTGTTATTTCCTTCTTTCTACTTCCTTTAGGTTTAGTTTGTTGTTGTTTTTCCAATTCCTACAACTGTTCAGTTAGGTATTCAATTTTAGCTTTCTTCTTTTTTAATATATGAATTTATGGCTATGAACTTCCCTCTCAGAACTGCTTTCACCGCATCCCATAGGTTTTGATTTGTTGCGTTGTCGTTTTCATTAGTTTCAAGGTAGTTACTGCTTTCTTTTGAGATTTCCTCTTTGACCCACTGTTTGTCTAAGAGTGTGTTGTTTAACTTCCATATCCTTGTGCCTAAACTGTTTCTCTGGCCATTCGTGATTTCCAACTTCATTCTGTTGTGGTCAGAGAAATTACTTTGTATAATATCAATCTTTCTGAACTCATTGAGAGTTTTTTTGTGGCCTAGCATGTGGTCTATTTTGGAGTATGTTCCATGTGCACTGGAGAAGAATGTAAATCCCACTGTATTTGGGTGTAGTGTTCTGTATATGTCTATTAAGTCCAGGTCTTCTAATGTATTGTTGAGTGCCTTAGTTTCTTTATTGATTCTCTATCTAGATGTTATGTCTAATGATGATAGTGGTGTGTTGAAGTCCCCTGCTATAATTGTAAAGGCATTTATTTCTCCTCTTAGTTTTTCCAGAGTTTGCTGCACATATTTTGAGGCACCCCGATTCGGTGCGTAAATGTTGATGATTGTTCTCTCTTCTTGAGAGATTACTCCTTTTACTAATATGTAGTGTCCATATTTGTCTCTTAAAATAGTTTTGCATTTAAAGTCTATGTTGTCTGATATTAGAATAGCTACTCCTGCCCTTTTTTGGCTATTGTTAGCTTGTAAAATGGCTTTCCAGCCATTCATTTTCACCCTCCTTGAATCCCTGGGTCAAAGGTGGGTTTCTTGTAGATAGCATATAGATGGATCATATTTTCGTATCCATTCTGCCAATCTGTGTCTTTTGATTGATGAATTTAATCCATTAACATTCAGTGTTATTACTCATAATGAATTTCTTACTTCAGCCATTTTTTTCTTTGGGTTAATGTATGTCATATGTTGTTTTGTTTCTCTTTTTGTCTTTAAACTCTCCTCCAACTCTCTCTCCCTTGTTTTTACCTTTCAATTTGTAGAGATTCCTTTAGTATTTCTCGAAGTGCTGGTTTCTTTTTGACATACTCTCTTAATTTCTGTTTATCTGTGAATATTTTGAACTCTCCATCATTTTTAAATGCCAGTTTTTCTGGATAGAGAATTCACGGCTGGAAATTTTTTTCTTTTAGTGTTTTGACTATGTCATACCACTGTCTTCTTGCCTCCATGGTTTCAGCTGAGAAATCAGCACTTAATCTTATTGTGCTTCCCTTGTATGTGATGGTTCTCTTTTCTCTTGCTGCCTTGAGTATTTTCTCTTTGTCTTGAGCATTGGACATTTTGACAAGTATATGTGTTGGAGTTTGCCTGTTGGGATTTATAGTATTTGGGGTGCGCTTTGCTTCCTGGATCTGCACATCCATCTGTCTCAATGGGAAGTTTTCAGCCATTATTTCCAATGTACTTTTAATTTCATTTATTGTGACTCTCATTCCTGTAAGATGTGCTATTTTTCTATGTTTGCTTTCAAATTCTTCTTTTTACTCACTCAGTGCCTACTTAAAATCTTTAATCTCTTTAGCCATCTCATTGAATTTATTAAGGATATTTGTTTGAACATCTATTTTAGTTGTCTCGACTTCTTATGTCACCTGGAGGCTTAACTTGTTCCTTTAACTGTGTCATATCTTACTATTTCTTGCTGTGGATTGTAATTTTTGTTGCTGTCTTGGCATATGGCTTACTAGATGTATTTATTCAGGGTGCAGTTTCTCTCTTTAGTTTAGAGGTTTTTTGCCTGCTTTCCCCTGCTCGTTGTGTAGTAGGAGGCAAGGATGTAGTTGGTGCTGTAAGTTTTGTAAGTCCCTGCATTGCCCTAGGGACCAATGAAGCTTATCCCACCTTTATCCTTTGCCAACACTAGGGACAGAGCCACAGTCATGTGTAATAATCCAGGTTGTACTAGCCTACATTGTAGTTGTACAGAGATACTGATGAAACTTCATTTTCTGCCTGGGGTGGGGATGGAGCTGCAGGTGTGGGTCCAACATGAGCACAGTTGCCCTGTTAGGCTTCTAACTATTCAGTTTGTCTGTGGCAACTGAATGTACCTTCAGTTATCTGGAGATTCTGGTGCAGGTCCAATCAGCTTTCTCCCTGTAAGAGGTGGGACTGAAGACTAGGCTAGGGCTGCAGACTGATCTGAGTGGAAATAAGACAGTCCCTACCATCACTGTGATTTTCAATCAACCCACTTTCCCTCATGCCAGGAATGGAGTCAAAATGGTGACTACTGACCTCTTTCTGACTTGGACAGATTCAAACTTTAGCTGTTCTTAGGATTATACTTTAGCCCACCGAATTTATTAATCAGTAGCTGAAGTTGGTACCCAACAGTCTCTTCCTTCCCCATTTTTGGGAAGTGGAGCTTCTAATTCCACCCACAGAATATCTCCCAAGGTGGCCTGTGCCACCAGTGAAGGATAGGCACTGGCCTCCAAAGCATGTAGTGCTCTACTTATGAATCTTCTCTGCAGATGGGCAGCATCCTCCTTCCATTCTTTCAATGATGTTGTGGTCTCCTGGAGCCTCCAAACAGGTGCTTAGATAGTTCTGGTTGATTACTAACTGCCCTGTAGCAGGACCTGACTCTAGGGCCCCCCTTATTCTGCTGCCATCTTGCTGGTTGTCTCCCCTATGGTTTTAATCCGTTAAGAAGTTCCTGTAGTCATCTGTACTACTTCATATAATCTAAGGACAATCATACTGGCAAGAATTCACTTGCATGTTATCTATGTCACAAAGCCCTTAGTAGATGTTTAGATTATATACTATGTGAGAGAACTCATAAGGTAGATATAATAAAATTAGAGAGTCCTCATCTACTACTATAACTGTTAAGCTAATCAGTGAAATCACATATGTGGAATTCTGTCCATGTACTCAATGTGGGATAGCCTTAATTCCTAATTTCTCCCTTAAATTAAATGAGTGAACTCCACAAGAGTGAAACACTATGTCTGCAATCACTGTGCACTAACCTTCAGTCATACCTAAGACTTAGTGTGCTAAAGAAAACTGACTTCAAGAATAACTACAGAAACATGAAATAAGAGGGAAAAGTCTTTATTAAAGGATGAAACCCTTTGGGAGATTTCCAGAAAATTCATGGTGGAGAATGCAGTCAATGAAAAATCATGGGAAATCATTTATTTACAGATTGGTGAGGTTGTGTGCACCAGTAATTGTGTTTCTGTGAGGGATATTGTTTGAGGTGTTTGGGAGAATGATTGGGTATCTGATGGTTGATTTTATGGATAACAAGCATGGAAGTGTTACAGATTTGGGAATTGGAGAATGTGTGAAGTTTGTGATTTTTGAATCATTGCTACATAAATAAATATAGTTCCCTGGTTTCCTTTCCTGGGCCAGTAATTAAAAATCTGAAGAGGAGGAACAGATATGGTCACTTTGTTCCTAATCTTAGAGGAAACAATACTTCAACTCAGTTACTAGAATCTTTATCAGTGTGTGTGAGAATCATTCACACAGTAGTTCACTGTGCCATGCAGAGATCCAGATCATTCTCGCTGTCCTTAGTAGTGTCCCAGTAGGAAGTACCCAGGCAATATGCTCTGAAAATCATTTTGTTAACAATCAAATATCTAATAGATTTCTAAATCTGCAATGCCTATAGGCAATACCATCATGATGGTCAACATTTGGAAATCCTGTCCTTGACATTAATTATTAAAAAATCAAGATCAAGAGCATGCAAATATGGAAACCTTACAGCTGTTTTATAAAAGAATCAGTTTTATTGATATACATTACAAAAGCATTCAATCCATCCAAAGTATACAGTCAATGGTATTTGGCATAATCACATAGTAGTGTATTCATCACTTCAATCATTATTAGAGCATTTTCATTATTTCAATAATAATAATAAAACAAACAAAAAATTCATCACCTCTCAATCTCTCTATGCTTCCCATGCTGAACCTAGCTGCTATTTCTGGTTATTCTTAAATATTTATTTTAAAGCAGTTTTATTGAGATATCTTCACATACTATACAATCTATCCGAAGTGTATAATCACTGGGTCTTAGTATAATCACAATGTTGTGCCTTCATCACCAAAAACATTTTAGAACAATTTCACTACTCCAAAAGGATAAACTCCACATCCCTTGGCAGTCCTCACAATACCTCTATCATTCCACAGCCCTACACAACTACTAATCTAATTTCATCTTTATAAATTGTTTTATATTTATATATTAAATAAATGGAATCCTAAAATTTTGAGTTTGTTTTTGTATATGGTGTGAGACAAAGGTCTAAATATTTTTCGCTCATGGTGGTCCAGTTTTACCAGCACCATTTGATGAGGAGACAATTCTTTGCAAACTGAGAAGTTGGCCAGAAATATAAGGGTTGAATCTGAGACCTCAATTCTATGCCATTGTTCAATATGTCTGTCATTGTGACATTACATTGCTATTTTGATTACAGTGGCTTTATTATAACTTTTT